>JAGYIB010000275.1:0-11709 GCA_024244615.1 Ascosphaera pollenicola | reverse complement strand
CTCCTTCACTCAAATAAATTCAATCTCGAACATTGGCCCGATCTCAGAGACTGGCTTCTAGTTCTTGAAAGATGCTTCAATACTACTGATCACCAGATTCGGTCTGAAGCTTTTCTGGCGTGGAATCGTCTCATCTTCTGTCTACTTCCGAGTGAGACTGTTAGTGAAAAAACAACCATAATGCTTGGCCGCCCTATGTTCTCTCAGCTGGACCGCCGAAAAGCAGATAAAACAGTTATGGATCAGGCTGCTCACAGCTACAATTTTCTCCTCTACCTAGCTTTCCACCCTTCGGCATCCACTTCACGACTCGAAATATATTGGCAGGAATATATTGTTCAAGCGTTTTCCAATCATTGGAGCAAAAGCTCATCGACTCACCGCAGAGCTTGCGATACACTTGCTGCTTTGCTCTGGAACGCGCACCCCAAAATTTGGGACGAGCGCAAGGTCAGCAATCCTGATATACACCTCGAGACAAACGACTTGCCGCGACTTGATCCCAAATGGGTGAAATCACGACTTTCTATAGTATTGCCAGCCTTTGAAACACTGTTCAAAAGTGCCTCCTGGACAACAGATGATTTGGGAGAGTCCAACATCGGCATTGCTTGGAGAAACCTTTGCAAGACATTGGCAGATGCATGCAGCAAGGAAATTACTCCCTCATTGGACACCATGCAGGCTTTAGCTAGTCTCATGGGTATGTTCCAGCGAGTTTGGAAGGCAGCTCCAACATCACTCAACGTCTCAAGTGACCACGCCGACAAGGTCTACGATATATTCAGATTTTTATTCACGACTTTAGCGTCTCATCTCGGGTCTATCCTTTTCACAGATAGGCGCCTACTCAAAACCTCACAAGAGACATACCAAACCGCGACTACTCCTACGCATCGGCATCCAGCTTCTACCAAACACTTGCGGACACCCATTTTGCATTTTATACACATGATTTTTTCGCATCCTCCTGCACCGCCTCAGGCGAGCTTCAACTCCCTTTTTGAAACCATTCTAGAAACTAGTGTCAATTCTCGAACTTCCACTACAGTACAGCTTGGAATTTACCGTCAAGTACATGAATTACTACCAGACTTCTTTCAGTCAACTCATCAAGCACACCTGATTCATGCTTCACAGGTCATACTGCGGTCTGCACGGCTGGTACTTTTCTCACCGGCATCTCAAAAAGCAAACGAGGGGTTTCAAGAGCGATCAGACGAGGTCCTTGATATATTGTCATCGGCTATGCCGCTGGGCAGGGTGCCTTCCGAATGGAGGTTGACGTTGTTTAAATTAGTCAACGATGCCAAAGAACGGGCTGGTGCAGAAGCTGCCGTACCTATCATTGACGTGTTGTCGTCATCTGCAGTCGCCTTGTTAGGGACGGATACGAGATCATTAGCCATTGACTATTGTACAGACTTGATGCAGGAGTCTGAACTCTTGTGCCACTCGTTCGCTCTAGACCGGTCTAAAGACACGAACACGCGACTTCGTCCAGCGGCTGTTTTCAAGCATCTACATACACTCATAAATTTGTGCCTGCTTGAAGTCTACAACAATGTCGACTCAATCCCTGTCGCGTCGGCAAGGGAGTTGATGAAAGGGACTCAGAATTACCTAGCCAACCTGGGTATTTATGAATTGCCCGACATTTTTTCAGTTCTGTACGAGGGCCTTGCCACTTATCTAAAAGATGACCGTCTTATTCTGGAAGAGGAGAAAGCCAGGCCAGCTGTTGGTTCCGTAAGTTCACCGGCAATATCAACTATGTCTCCTAATAGCGCAGCTAACCATGGATGATAGATACGGAATATGACAGCAAAGACCTCACAGCTTCTGTGGCGTGTTCTCGAGAATGATCCGTCACAGCTTCACCCTCTATCGCCGATGATAGTCGGTGGTCTACTGTCCTCTTCACAAGCCACTGTTGATTATTTTGTGAGTATGTGGAACAAAATTTTTGGGTACCTGTCGGCGCCTCGTTGTCCGGAGAGCATAACAAAGGCATTGTCGACACTGAAGCCGCGGATAGACACCAAAGCTCCTACCTTGCCCGGAGAGTCAGAATCAGAGTCGGAGGTTAGTCCCTTTCCCTTCTCGCAACGGACGTCAACTAATATGTCTCATGGTGATAGGATTCTCATTTGTCTTCAAGGTCAATTAAAGCGCAGAAAATTACTCAGTCGAGGTCGAACTCAAAATCGAAACCTAATTCCCGCAGAGCAGCGTCCACTGTTGTCGCTGGTGTGGCTGATCGACATCCGTCAACACCAGAAGCTGAGCGTTTTCATGAGGAAGATTCTACAAACTATGTTGCAGCTAATACGCCTAGGGAAGATTCTCAGAATGATATGAACATATTGAAGAAGCCCGAGAGGGAGCCTCTGCGTGGGGTCTTTGCGCCCTTCAGAAGATCAGAAACTCCTGGTGATATCCATCTCTGGGATTCGACTGTACTCTCGCCCGGTGCTGGTAATGACAGCGATGCTCCAACTTCATCGCCTACTCCGGGATCTAAGGGCAACCAAAGCCAGCAGTCACTTTTGACGCAGGAGTCTGTGTTGGACCAGTCGCGCCCATACGCACTTTTAAATACCTCGCTTCCCCCAAGAGCTGCGCACAATCTGCCTCAGTTCAATAATGGCGACGGCGTTTCTCCCGAGAAGCAGGTCTCCCAGACTGAAGTTGTTGAGGAAACCGTTCTACTGGGAGACACGGACCTACCCGACGCCGTACAAGTTGAAGATACTGTTATGGCATCGCCGCCTCAAGAGCGCAGTGTGGACAATGCGATAATATACGAACCGCCCTCTCCCGAGGAGCCTACGGGTTACAATGAAACACTGAAGCCATCACAGAGTATATCACAACGATCACCCATCAGGCCAACAGACACCACGCGACAGCCGAAAGTTCCCGACGAGGATCTAGTCGCATCACAATTGACGGTAGATCTACAGATGTCAATGGGTCTAGATACTCAGGTCCACCCCGATATGGCCTCGACTGCCCAAAACCTCCAGAAGCGGAAGCGCATGGTACCCCAAGATCATGGTGCCCAGAGCGATTCCTCTTCTGATAGCCAACATCTATCACGTTCGCGCAGACGAAAGAAGAATAGAAAGATTCCCCTAGATCGGGAATTTGAGAGGCACATCCAAGAGGCTATGGCACAAAGTGCAGAAACAACGCCGTCCAGGATGACACGATCGAGCTCCCAGAAGCTGAAAGGCAAGCAGGAGACAGTGTCAGCTCAGACTGCAAGATCAAAGGGAACAACCCAGTCTAAGAAACAACGTAAAAGCATAACGAGTGGCTCGAGACGGGGTGCCAATAAGAAGAGCGACCTTGGGGACATCAAAAACACAGAGCAGGACGACGACGACGAAACAATGGCAGGGGTTGAAGACTCTCAGTCGCCAAGCCAAACAGGTACATCGGGCGAGCCGTCTAATTCACCTTCGCCCGACGTCGTTGGGCAGTTGAAAGCCGTTCTTGAGAATGTCCAATCATCCGAGTTTGATGTGACAAAGGCCAACACAATTGACGAAACCCTCATCCGAATCATGGCGGCTGTTCACAAAGCTGTGGAGAGACATCAGAAGCATCCAACGTGAGCAACGGTTGCATATAGATTATCTTGAAACATCGAAAGACGGGCGAAGCTGTCCTACTGCTATATGTCCGAACAGGCATGTTGAAGCATATATACAGACATCGCTTCCAATACTAACTAGTGGATGAACTTGGAGGATACCTAATGGAGACCGTCTATCTATTGCACACTGTCCATCGTTTACTGTAGCACCAGCAAGCCCCCCTCCCGCTTACCTCAGGATCTCAGGCTATGGATTTCCCAAGCGTACCCATCCGGGCGGATGACGCTGATGTAATCAGCGGTACGCCCCATAACAGAGACGCCTGGGATCCTGAGGTAACCTCCCGCGGCATTGGAGTGGTTGGACCCAGCTGGGTGGGACCCGGCGCAGTTCGCAGAAGGCTCATCGAAACCCTGGATGCTGCCCCGCCCTCTTCGTAGACCTTCTGTCAACACCGCCGATTACGAACCTCTGATACTCGCTTCAGGGTGCACCGGATCATAATTCCACGGCAAAGATCTCGCTTCGGTTCCGTAGCCTTTTCAGTTTCAAGACAGGCAGTGTTCGTCGTCTTCATCCCAACGCTCTCTCTCCAAGAGAAAAGGACACAGGTGAAAGCTGACTGACAGGCTGATCTCACATCTATACTACAACAATGGAGCGTGCCAACAAGCCCAGCGCCATCGGCGTCCCTCCCGCAGAAGCACAAGCTGCCGTGTCTACAGAAGGCAATAATGTTGTTGCACGGCTTGCCACGGGTGAATCGATCACCGTCAGCCTCTTCGGCGCGACAATCATCTCGTGGAAGCTGACAAACGGCGCCGAGCAGCTCTGGTTGAGTGAGAAGGCCATCCTCGATGGGTCCAAGCCAATTCGTGGTGGCATTCCTCTCGTCTTCCCCGTAAGTTCGACTGCAAGGAATATATCCAGGCATCTCTGCCTTGGAACAGCCTAGAGGCACATCAAGACTGACTATGGACTGTAGGTCTTTGGCCCTCCTCCCAAGGACCGTGCCGCTGTTGCTACATTGCCACAGCATGGATTTGCTCGCAACAGCGTCTGGGAGTTCCTCGGAAAGACGACGGAGTCCGAGAACACCGTGAAACTCGACTTCGGCTTGTCTCCCAACCAAATGTCCGA
The DNA here is from genome assembly GCA_024244615.1 of Ascosphaera pollenicola. Taxonomy (NCBI): domain Eukaryota; kingdom Fungi; phylum Ascomycota; class Eurotiomycetes; order Onygenales; family Ascosphaeraceae; genus Ascosphaera; species Ascosphaera pollenicola. Next base: position 6,964 of record JAGYIB010000275.1, on the reverse strand, counting down.
GAAACTCAAGAAGGAGTGGCCATTCGATTTCGGACTCGTTTACAGCGTCACCCTTACCCCCGATTCCCTGCGCACGAGCTTGAACATTCAGAACAATGGCAACAAATCGTTTGAATTCCAAGCACTGTTGCATACGTACCTGAGAGTTCAGGTTGGTTTAGACTCAGGTCAATCTACTGAACACCCAAGATATGCTGACAGACTATCTTTCAGGATATTTCGGACGTGCGTGTGCGCAACCTCAAGGGAACTGTCTACGTCGACAAGGTTGCAAATGCCTCTGTTCAGACCGAGGACAACATCGAGGTTGCCATCGACAAGGAGACGGATCGCGTCTACCAATCCCTCGACATCAGTCGTCCCGTTGTAATCGTCGCAGGCGCGAACAAGAAGCCAGTCTTCACCATTGACCGCGAGTCCATGAACGATGTCGTTGTCTGGAACCCATGGATTGACAAGGCCAAGTCGATGGCCGACTTTGGACCAGATGAGGGCTATAAGAACATGCTCTGCGTCGAGGCCGGAGCCGTCAACGGCTGGCAGAACCTCGAGCCGGGCGACTCGTGGGAAGGCGGGCAAACCATTCGCGCTAAGTTGTAAAGACACATCCCTCTTCCCCCCCAATACCCTTCTCTGCTCGCCCCCACACCACAGCATTTCCTGGCGAGCACTGTAGACTGTTTTTGATTGATCTGAAATTGATTTTGAACCCAGCCCTGAGACAGGAGATTACGCTTGAAGTTGTTCGACATGATTGATGATAAGATGTATACACGTACAATGCATACACACTTAAACCTGCACATACATACATACATACACAGGTATTCTGGACCCCCAAGAAGCATCACATAGGTAGGCACCGTAACGGCGTACGTTGTAGATGGAATGGCTGGACGATGTATGCGCGGAGTCCAGGGCTACGTCATGGGCCCGGCGTAGAGAGGAGAAATGTAGACCCGAAACAACCCGCAAATTCGTCGCATCCAGCTCGAGCTTCGATGTGCTGTACTTGATGCTGCTTTGATGATCCTCAACAACAGCGACAGCTTCTTCGTGGCACTTATTGGTCTTGAGATTTGTGATACGTTTGCAGACATCATGTTATTAGAAGATCAGCGCTTTATTCATGAGGATCTCGAGCGTTTGGAGCAGGGAATCAGTGACCGCGTACTTGTCGAGCCTCGAACAGTGAGTTGCCAGTCTAATAGCCCTTCTATCTCGACCCTTTCAGCTGACGGTGTATATAACAAAGGCGCGCGAACGATTGAATAGAGATCACCAAATTGCCAGCTTCCTAAATTGCATCCATGACCAGTCGCAGAGGCTGCTTAGCATATACAAAGATGCGGAGGGACAGAGGGAGAAGGAGGTACAGTCAATATCAACTGGCGATCCGCTCAAAGAGTTCTATTCCCGCTTCTCCGAAATAAAGGACTTTCATCGGCGATATCCCAATGAGCCGGTTGAGAACCTTGAGAAGGCCTATAGGGTGAGGGAGGGGGAAGAGTTGAGCTCCGCCGTCGAGAATATGTTCACGGGAGAGGAAGCGTATGGACGATTCTTCGACTTGACTCAGCTACACGAAGAATACTTGAATTTGCCTGGTGTCAAAAGGTTGGCATACCTAGCATATCTGGATGTCTTCGACAAATTCACACAGCCTGACTTGCCGATGAAGAGGGCCAACAAAATGACCGATAACTACTTCCAGTACGTCGGCAACCTCGCCAAGTATCTCGAAGGATTCATCGCCAGGGTACGACCATTGGAGCCGCTGGATACTCTCTTCAAAAACTATGACGAAGATTTCAACAAGCTCTGGGAAGCGAATGAAGTGCCAGGATGGGAGCCAGAATCAGCCAAACCAACAACAGAGGGCACAGGAGAGGGAATCTGGTGTCCTGACTGTGAGAAGGAATTCAAGAACGAAAACGTTTACAAGGCGCATCTAAACGGCAAAAAACACATCAAAAATGCACAAGCACGCATGGAAAGGGGGTCGACAGAAGTTGAAAAGAATGGATCAGTACATCGATTGAAGGAACGAGCCATCGCAGAACGAGAGCACAGAGTCAGACGCTTGGCGGATACTCTCAGTCAAGAGAGGCAGGCAACTCGTGTTAATGTTGAGCGAAAACAGGGCATGACAGAACGAGAGAGGCAGATGGAACTCGAGGCTTTGTTTGCAGATGAATCTGCCGCTGCTGCCGGCGTTCGGCCTAATGATGAATCTGACGACGAAGGCGATGATAAGATATACAACCCGTTGAAGCTGCCCCTTGCTTGGGACGGCAAGCCAATCCCTTACTGGCTCTATAAGTTGCATGGTCTGGGGGTCGAGTTCACATGTGAGATTTGCGGAAATTATGTGTACATGGGCCGCCGTGCTTTCGATAAGCATTTCTCCGAGGCTCGACATGTCTACGGTCTCCGATGCTTGGGCATCACATCTCAGACTGGCCTGTTCCGCGAGATCACCAAGATTGATGAAGCTTTGCGGCTTTGGGAGAAGTTGGAGAAGGATCGCAAGCGGGAAAAGGATAATCGAGAGAATGTCGTACAGATGGAGGATGCAGAGGGTAACGTTATGCCCGAGAGGATATATTATGAGTACGTGCAGCTCCCAGTCCTTGCCTATCACATTCATCGTCTGGATCAATATCATCAGAATCATGCTGACCTGCATCCAGTCTCCAAAAGCAGGGCATCTTATAATCTACTAGACAGGCTTCTCCATATACTATCAACAACATGTGCATCTATGCATTCTATTCTTCTGTATGTAGCCAAGTCATTGAGTCTCCGTCCACCTCGAGCTTTCTTGTGGCAATAATCGCAAACCTCCTCACGTAGCGCTAGGCTCGCCTTCTCTGAAGCTGCCTTCCCAGTGCTTACCTCACTTACACACAGTCACACCCATCCAAGGCCGGCAAAGCTGGTGACACAAGCCTTCGCAGGATTGAGCTTCCAAGAAGTGAAAAATATCGATCACGTGTGGCGACGACCAGGCCGGACCGTGTACCCAAGATCGTGGATTTTTCATATACGGGGTGTGATCCCATGCCGGCGCAAACTTCTCTCTCAACCATCTTCGTTGTGGTGCTGGCATCGAAAGCTCACATGCTTGCTTGATCTGTTGGCCCCGATTGCACGAAGCACGGTTTAGCATACCAGTTGTTTCACCCTACCTCCTTTTCAGGCTTCACGTTTCAGAGTAAACTCGTGCCAGGCCAGGCCGGCACCCCGGGACGCGCGCTTCCTTGGCACATACCGAGTTCACCAGCGTGTCTCCGCTATGAATGCGGCACAGCCTGAGCTCAGGGGCTTCAAATTCAGCCATGTCTGCGTTTTGTTTGACGAACTTGAGCACAATCGACTGCTCAAGTCAAGTACCACCGGACGAGTTCAGGATCTTGATGGAGTCGCCATCTCGAAATGGTTCAATAAGCACAGATCAAAGATCTTTGGACCATCCACTGACAAGCTAGCTCTGTTATCTTGTCTTCTACCGGCCAGGCGACCCGATCGTGTACTTGGTCTTGGACCTGGGGCCCTTTCGAGGATCATCGGCCGCTGCTTGCTCCTAGGATCGTCCCGGTTCTCGCAGCTTACCGGATACAAATTACAAGGCAACGGTGACCTTGGCCAGTGTCTTGAGAATGTGCTACGCCAGACAGATGAGACTATGGATTGCAGCGCTTTGACTGTGGAGGAAATCAACGATGCATTGGATAAAGTAGGCGCTAAGAACCGGTTTTCTTCGCCAGAGTTGAGAAACAATGTTGTCATGGCCGTTGACGTTGAGAAGACACTAGGAGTGGTATTTCGGAAGATTCATAGTCAGGAAGCCAAATGGCTGGTCAGGATCATCTTGAGAGATCAAATCACTGGTCTCATTCCGGAAGATAATATATTCAAAAACTTCCATTTCCTTTTTCCCTATATTCTATCTGTCCGCGGATCTTTGCAAAAAGCAGTGCAGATGCTCGATATTGATCCTCTGTGCACCATTCCATCGTTTCCAGAAGCCAGGTCGAGAAATGCCCTTTTCCGACTAGCAACCCCGTACTTGACTCCTCTTGTTGGTTGCAAAGTTGGTCGATCGACCTTTTTGAAGGCGAGAAGTATAGAACACTGCAGCAGTCTTATCGGTCAAAACATGGCAACCGTACAGCGCAAATATGACGGAGAATACTTCCAGACTCATGTTGACTGTACACAGCAACGTCAAGGCGAGATTACCATATTCTCGAAAAGCGGCAAAGACTCCACGTCAGACAGGGTCGGTATTCATGAGATCGTTAGGAGAAGCCTACAACTAGACCGCAACGAGCACAAGATTTCGAAATGCATTCTCGAAGGGGAGCTTTTGGTCTGGAGTGATCAAGAACAGGACATCCTACCTTTCTACCATATTCGAAAGCACATCACACGAAGAGGCCTCCACCTCGGGGCAGAGAAAGACTCTCAACCCGAACCTTGGGAACATCTATATGTTGTGTTTTTCGATGTGCTTTTGCTGAATGATCGGAACTGTCTTGCCATGCCCCTGAAGGAGCGGAGGGTGCTTCTATCAGAGATCATACATTGCATTCCCGGTGGCTCAGCACTGGTCGAGTATCATGATATAGATTTCTCCCAACGTGGCGCATCTGACGACCTCCGCAATTACTTTGCGCAAGCAATTGCACATAGATGGGAGGGTCTTGTTTTGAAGCCTCTTGATAGTCCATATCACATTTCCCATCAGTCTGAAGGCCCGTTCCGCACCAAGGCTTGTATCAAGTTGAAAAAAGATTATATTTCAGGTCTGGGAGATACTGCAGACTTCGCAATCATCGGTGCCTTCTACGATTCCCTCTCCATACCTCCACATAATAAGACTGTCAAGAATCTTAAGTGGACGAACTTCCTCGTCGGCTGCCGTGAGGACTGTCATGGTAATCAGAACGGTGGAAAACCCATGTTTCGTGTGGTTGCCTGCTTAGACCATCACAACCTCCCGGCACAGGTTTTGCGGACATTGAATACTCAGGGGCAGTTTGTTGCTTGCGACTTGGACGATGAAGACACTCCTTTCTCTGTCAAGTCTGATCGGCTTCATTCGAGAAAAGCAAATGTCATTTTCAGACAGCCATTTGTTGTTGAGATGTATGGTGCAGGTTTTGAAAGGCCTCACAATGTTAATTTTTGGTCATTGCGGTTTCCAAGGGTCACAAAAGTTCATCAGGATAGGGATTGGCATGATGCCTTGTCATTTCATGAACTTCAAGTGCTTGCACAAGAGGTTATGTCTGCGTCATCAGACATACAACGTGATGCTGACAAATGGATGAAAAGGCTAGGAAAACATGATGATGATGGTCTTGAGGCGGACTCTGAGACTGCACGCAGTCAGGAGTGCTCGCAAGAGATGATATCTCTGCTGGGACAGCCTGCAAGCACTGAGGTTAACGTGGCTGCTGTTGTCCAGCAAGTTATGCCACCACATTCACAGCCTGGTCAGTCGTGCCACAAGATAATCGCTGCCACTGCTGATGCCAAAGTCGGTTTCCATGAGCAGTCCGGAGAATGTGAGGTCCTTAAGCAAACCACATCGTCATTGACAGTTCACAGCGCTGTTGCAGATATCAGTGATTGCAGTCAAGCACATCGGGTTCCTCCTTTCTTCTCTGCACACCCAATTTTCCTCGGTACATCAGTGTCAAACTCAAATCCCCGACTCCAACAATTTCTGCAGGGGTCGGCCAAGTGCACAAGTTCATTGCCAAAGTTTCTTGATGCTGCTATCTCCCTGGAACATCTCATCGATAACGGCGCGTCTTGCTTCACACCAATTGCAGACTGCTGTCGAGGCATTATTTTCGTTGACACAGACAGGGCCCTCGTAGGGCGAGCTGCATCTGATATATCGAACATGGGAAATGCTATTGCTGCTCGCAGAAGAGCAGGCAAGCTAAAGCATCCCGGCTTTTTCATTGTTCTAGATTGGCATATCATAGAATTGCTTCCCAATTCTGCTATGATTGCGGAGGAGTGTTCTGGTGACAGCAAAGCCCGTGTCACTAAAGATGCATGGATTGCGTCTGCAAAACGCTTTTACGCGGGTTGTCTGAGGTGGCACGAGGAAGGACCCCGTCGTCTTGGAGGCGAGGTTTCGAGCTCGAAAAGGCGCAAATTGTCTGACACCGATGCTGAGGGCGATCAGACGCTTGTTCCCAGTAGCATCCCCCCATCATTTTCTGATGCTCCTATGCAGGATCTCAAATCCGATGTACTTTATGACACACGGGATTTGGAGGCATTGTCTCATTGCGTTTCTTCATAATGTTATACCCCGTTCCTTTCAGCTCATGTCCTTAGTTGATCACTTTTGATTGTGAACAGCACTGTAATGCACCCTTTTGATCGAGGTAAAGAATGCCATAGTGACCTATTATTGTCGTGTCGCCGTAAAGAATCTAGTACGTACAGTCCAGACATCAGACATCTTCAATGTTGCACTCCTACTCTTCTGGAATGTACATCACGAATTATCGCCTTCGCTTCATCAACTTCAATTCCATCTTGACACAGTTCGCTGGCTAATTGGTCGGCCCGGTCCAGATCATGATGTTGTAAAGCCCATTTCGCAAGCCAAAGACGAGCTTTGCTTGTTGAAGCTGTTACACCTGTACCAACCTGTTCTTCTTCTGCTTCATTGCTTTTGTGAGAATATGTGGAGGTGCGCCGCGAACTGGCGGTGCCTGGAACATCGCCATCTGCGGCGACTGTGCTCGTGTCGTCATCATCATCATCTGGACTCAAGCCAGTTTCCTGTTGTATAGTAAGTTCCATGTAATTGGCCGCGGTATCGTTATCACCCAATCTTTCGTAGAGCAATGCTATTTGATGAAGAATATCAGGATCTAATATCCTCTTGGACGATCCGCCCGTGGTTGACTGGCTGAAAGACCGCGAA
>JAGYIB010000274.1:0-11745 GCA_024244615.1 Ascosphaera pollenicola | reverse complement strand
ATGATCATCTTTGCATGATGAAGTGTGTGTTCTTTTGGCATGTCTATGATGGTCATTTTCCTTGCACGTTTCCTTTTTTTCTTTTTTTTTTCTTTTTTGTGGTGTCTCTTTTTCACATTTACTCCCTGCGATGATTTACGACTTTGCATTGATATTCGTGTACTCAGTCACTCTCAATCGCATGACTTTCTCGATCATAGTCCGGTCGTACGTCCTCATACTATTATGCATTTTTGTTACTGCCACCGTGCCCCTGACTCACCCCTCGATGACCGCCCCCTGAACTTCACTCCACTTCCACGACAACCACCACTTCACCACGCTGCCGCCAAAGATTTTTCTCATTAGTAACCTGCGGGTGTATGATTTCGAAAGTGATCATGACCAAGAAAACGAAAAGCGTTGTGGGGCTACAAATCTCACGCCTGCTTCACCGTTGGCGTTGTGTCACTTAGCATTCACAGGGGTGCTAGGACTGGGCGTGCCCGTATTTTGGCTTGAGAGCTGTGCGCGAAAAACATTCGATTACGGTGAAGATCGGCTACCTTATGCTTGAGATGACAGATTGTTTCTCGTTGTTTTGCACTGAACATCGTTCAAGATAACGATGAGCGGCATCATGATATATATATCTCGTAACTGAGCCAGCATTTATTCAATGGAAAGCAGACCAAACAATTTCGACGAGATTACAAGAACACGATTTGCAAGAGAAAAAAAAAAAAACTCCTCGATTGCATTTTCGAGATCCATCAAATTCATCTGAATAGTTTGATCTTACAGACAACATGTCGGCTAATACTACTCCTGAAGATAACCCCAGCTCGGCGCCACAGGCACCGCAAAGCCAGCCTTTGGTCAACAATTCAAATGCTTTGTCACCTACATCATTCCGCCAAAACACAGTGCTTCCTGGGTACACCCCTCCTTCTCCAGAGTCGACAAGGTCTTTTTACGTGCGCTGCTACGTTGAAAACGTTATTCCAGCTGTAGCTCTCGTGGACTCCGGCGCGTGTATCACCTCGGTGTCAGAACGGTATATCAACGCACATGGAGTGCATAAATTCGTGTTGGACCGGCCACTACGATTTGGCGATTGGACCGGAAAAAATCATTATGTCGTTCGGTATTACGCTGAGATGCTTGTCGTCATAGGAACTCACTTTGAGTTGTTGAGGGCTGTTGTTGCTGATACATCTAATGATTGGGATATACTCCTGTCAGATAAATGGCTTCGGGATCACAACCCTGAGATTGACTTCCGTGCTCGAACTCTCCGCCTTACGCACACGAGATGTTCTCATACCCCTGATGATAATAATTTTTTCATTACGGATGACGATGTGACAGTGCAAGCCATATGATAATCAGCACTCTTACTCTTAACCTCCCAAAGCTGTTTCATACAGCAAGCTGTAAACTTTCGTCGATTCAACTTTCAGTCAACAGCTTTTGAGCACTTTCCGCATCTCTTTTCCTCCTCTGGAATTTAGGGCAAAGGCAGCTTCCAATGAATGGTGCAACGACTACCCGAGAAATCCAGTTCCATGCAAATATAGTCGATGGTGATCACAACGACACATGTTCTTCCTCAGTAAGAGGGTGACGATGTTGCATCGCTTCTGGCGATCTCATGATCTGGACTGCTTTGAAAGACTTATGTTCAGAGGCAGGCGTTCTCCTTGGTCTCTATACATTCTTGCGGCTCCTTTACGATGCATATTAATGTCCTTCTGTTACGCGGGGGAAATATCACTTGTTTCCTTGAAGAAAAATGATCGATGATCAATTTTTGATTTTTATGTACCTTGCTCAGGCGGATTTTTGTACTTTGGTGTGCTGAGCATGCGATATTGCGTGTGCGTTGAATATTGTTTTGTATTTCATTCCTGAATTTCTGTTGGCCATATAGATATGCATGTGCTTTATAATCGCCTCTCTCCTGCATATTGGTTTTTGTTTTTGTTTTTTATTGTTTGGGGCCCTACGGTGCTACCGATGTGATGACATAGATTCCATGGGATATTTTGCCTTGAAGATTATTTCGAATAGATTGGTAGACATATACAATTTTCACCACTTTCCTCACTCAGAGAAAAACATAAATTGGATTCGTCACATTCATTGATCATCGCAGTTATCCTGTTGCAGCAAAACTTCACAAATCTTGGTAAAATGCATATGAACCGGTGTTAGACGTGCCTCAAATTTTATGCAATTCAATCTTTTCCCCTTTCTCAAGAATCGTTCTCCGGCGTAACCTTCCTCATGATTCCTACTGTCTCGCACGTCTTCGAGAATCGAAAATGGCCCTCGTGCAATCTCACTGCTACTCTTGTAATACATGTTAGCGCCAATATATGGTCGCTATGTTGGACCCAAGGACTTGGCTGGCATTGATATGGTCATTTCAATTTTTACTAACATCATATTCGCCAAAGTTACAGATGCACGAAAAAAAGGGGTCGACACGATCAGGCGCCGCAAGTGGTGGCATCCATCTTTTCTACATCAACAAAATACTGACTCTTGCCTATTGGATAGCCTTGATAGGGGCTCGGCGTCGGTTGAAACATATAAAACAGAGATGCTTCCGTCATGGCCTCCTGGGTTTTATCTTCGAACTAAGTGCAAGAGAGATATTCATTATTACATACACAACACTACAGGAAAGGCAAAGAAAAATCAACATCGCTCTCTTGATCGAATTGCAAATCAGAAATGACGTCTAATCCTTTTGCACCCAATCAGGGTTTCGTCCCTGAGAGCACCAGAATTTCTTACTCAAGAAATGCCTCCATCGCGTCGGGTATCCCTACCTACCCTGGGAAGCATCTTGTTATGGAAGCTCAAATCTTGTCTCACCAAGTTCAAACATTAATAGATGATGCTACATCTGTTAACATCATTTCTGAGGAGGTCGCGCGTAACCTCGGTCTCGACATCTCACCACCCAAGTGTTCAATCCTGGTGACGGACTTCGATGGCAACAGGCACTGCACTCTAACCAGGTGTGCCAGTTTCCCATACAACATAGGTCATCACAAAGATAGGCTGTTGGTCTACATTGGGCCTACGCCCGGCTACTCTCTGATTTTGGGTGATCAGTGGCAGAGAAAATACAATTTGTCACAAGCCGACCATGCTGCTGGATTTCTCTATCTGAGATCTCCGGAATGTGAGCAGAGCGGCTGCGCTCCAAGGCAGCATCCTGCAGGCCTCAAATGCGTTGTTCAGACGTCTGATAGAACAACCCATGTTCGTGGCATGGATCCAGAGGAGGCCACGCGACCATGGCAGCCCAGGCCATTAGCTCCTGATCCGGCCTTTTCCAGGGGGCCGACCTTCTCGTTCACCCTCCCTGAGACCGAATCCAGGCATGGTGTTGGAGCCCAGTCCGGTTCAGGAGTGTTCAACTTTGCCAACCCTTTTGGCGCACGCTTCGAATCTGAATCTGAATTCAGACTACCGCCAGCAAGGCCACTTACAAATACTGTAAGCATGCAGGCTATGCTTACGAGACCGCCGAGATACAAAATGCCACCAGGTTGGCCGACGCGTCCTCCCAATCCAGGCACCTCTTGTAGGAAATGCGGCGACCGTGCGGGTTTCTACGCATTGGACCGTTGGTTTTGTCAGAACATCCACTGTTTTTATCATCCAAGTAACATGAAGATCACTGATGTCTTTCCGGGATGGAAATTCTGAGCACCGCGGTTTCAACGTTTGAGTGCACGCGCTGTTGACATGTTCTTCCAAAACTACATTTCATCTGTTCTGTTTGCTTTTTAGCTAGTCATTCGGTCTTTTCGAGTTCGTTCCCTATTTTTCATTTTTCTTTCCTTTTTTGTTTTGTCTACTTTGCGTGGGTATTGAATGATTCATTTTTCTGCTTCTTCTCGTTCTTACCCTTTTCTTTTGGTCAACCTGTCAAACATCTATTCGTGACCACAAATAGCAATCTGGGCTGTCAATCGCTTGTTTTCTCATCTACTTTTCCTGGCATTATTTCATCACATCGCTTGAACAACTTGATATATTTTTCTTTACACGTTCTCCATTCTATTCAGTATTTTGAACAGCCCGCATTGGGACCGAATCCTGCATGAACGGCTTAGAGCTTTACCCCTGAAGATGTACGACGGAACTCTCAACGTTTACTCCGTATGCTTGCAGAGAAAGAGGGGATGACGGAATAATGCAGACAATTGCATGATATTTCTAAAATGACATCTATGATCATGAACAAGCCAAAAAGAGAAAAGAAACCGGATCTTCTCGTGTCATGAGGGTATCAAAAAATGTTACAGAAAATGCATCAAGACTGTACAAATGCGTGTGACAGAGGCTAACTGAGTCCTTCCTCGCTAGCAAGAAGGGCCTCCAGCTCATCATCATCAAACTCCTCTTTGCTCTTCTTCTTCGTCAATGGAGCTGTGCTTGCGGTATTCACCGGTTCAACTGCCGGACCAGCAGTCTTTTCGGCACTTTCCGCCGTCGCTCCCTCGGTCTCTGTCTTAGGTTCAGATGGAACGAGAGACCAATCAATAGCTCCATCCTCACCATATCGCTGCACCAACCATTGATTCGCCTTCTTGAAATGACCGCAAGTGAGCTGTAAAAGAGAAAAAAGACACGGTCAGCAGTCAGTTCGCCATACAGAATATTGAAACCTTCGGACAAACTTACGAATCCCCTGTACGCGCTCAATGGACTTGGATGCACTGCCTGCAAAACAAGATGTCGGTTCCTGTCCACCTTCGCAACGCGCTGTGCAGCAGGTGAGCCCCACGCCATGAAGACGACCCCCTGTGTCCGTCTCGCGGCAACTATATCGATCACCTTCTGCGTAAACTGCTCCCAACCGCGCTTGGCATGGCTATTAGCCTGGTGTGCCCGTACTGTTAGGCATGTATTAAGCAGCAAAACGCCCCGCTCTGCCCATGGAGTAAGTAAACCGCCATTGTTGGGTGGTCTTTGGAAGTCTGGGTAATCCTTGGCGACGGCCGTGAAGATGTTTTTGAGTGATGGAGGTGCAGGAGTAGGCGGTCGGACAGAGAAGCAGAGACCGTGAGCCTGGCCAAGGCCGTGATATGGGTCCTGTCCAACGACGAGGACCTTAACCTGGTGCAAAGGAGTGTATCGCGACCTGTAGGAAGATCAGACAATGCACGGTCATGGATGATTTGAAAGAAACTCACCATGAATACACGTCTTCTGCTGGAGGGAACACTTTGGCTCCAGAATTTATCTCTTGCTTTAGGAACTTCTTGAGGTCCAAAAATTCCTTCGTGACTAGCTGATCTTTCAGCGCAGCCATCCACTCTGGGTCGAGAGTCTCGATCTCTAGTTTCAGCAAATCCGTCTGCTCCGGTGTTAGAGACGCTATCCACTCGTCCTTGTTGAATTTGGACGCTGGACTACTCTTCACAGAAGACAGTGATGAACCACCTTTCGGTGCCCCGAAAAATGACATGATGCTTCCCCCAGCTTTCTGCTTTTTCGCGCTTCCATCTTTCGAGGGCTCGAGGGTCCGCTTTGCAACAGGCATGGTTTGAGCTCCGGGCGTCTCCAATTGATCTTTGAAAGCGTTAGGTGGTGGTGTGTCGAGCCCCCTGCCGGCAATTAACGAGGATGAAGTTCTTAGACGCGAAGACCTCCGTCGCGTCTCTATTATTGCCGTAGAACGCGTAGAGCTGCCGCGTCGAGCACCGAACGCACTCAACAACGCGCCCGTCTGGCATATGTCACGCCCACCAGCGCCACGTAGAGCAGTCACTTGCGATGCCATGGCATGTTGCAAAAATGATGTCGAGATCAAGAGAAACCCTTAAAGACAAGGTAAAGACAAGATTATCAAAATATTCGTAACCAGATACCGATGCAGCTTAGTGATAGGATACATATGAACTAGTCTTTCAAGCACAAGTCTCTGTGGCGCAATTGGTTAGCGCGTCTGACTGTTAATCAGGAGGTTGGAAGTTCGAGCCTTCCCGGGGACGATCAGATTTGATATTTTTTTGTCTTTTTTCCATGGCACTTTACAAATGGCATTCAGAGGAGAGGTGATGTGACTGTTGTTCTCACAAGCAAAGGCAATAAGCACAAAAATCATTGATCAAATTCAGGACTTTGATTCAATACTAGGTATGATTTTTATATATGGAAACAGCAGGTTCGTGAAAAGAAAACGATCAAAAACAATCAAAACCAGACCGTAGCAAAGTCATAGGTAACCGACCGAAACAAGATGGCGCAAGGGTATCTATCTCATTCGGCGCACATCAATCATATAGCCCACCCCACTCCTACTGCTTCTCAGATAATCTTTCCGTCGCCTGCGCCGGGTTTATCTTGCCAAACGCCACGGGGACACCGAACGCTGGTGCCCCGACAACTTCCGTCTTATACTCCTGGCGGCCCCAGTCACCCACATACCTCAGACTCTCGTACCGCTGCGCAAGACGAGCAATGACGAACCGCATCTCGGCCAACGCGAAGTTCTGACCAATGCAGATACGAGGGCCACCGTTGAAGGGGATGTATTGCCATGGCTTGGGAGACCAGACCTCCCATCTCTCAGGGGAGAAGACAAGAGGGTCGGCGAAGGTGTCGGAGGCAGGGGGGTACAGGTCCTTGCGGCGCTGCATGGCGAGGGTCGAGTAGATGACCGAATCATCCTTGCATACAGCGATAGGCTCGCCACCGTCGACACCACCACCGGTCGGGAGCGTTGTGTCGGTCAAGGCGAAACGAATGTTGAATGGCACCGAGGGGTACAAGCGGAGAGTCTCGTCGACGACAGCACGGAGGTACTTCATGTTGTGAAGATCGTCGAAAGTAGGGGAACGGGTATCGCCAATTGTAGCAAGGACTTCAGCACGCAACCTGGCCCATGCCTTGGGATTGTTGGACAGCTCGTAAAAGGCCCATGAGAGAGTCGAGGCAGTTGTATCACGGCCAGCAAGCAAGACAGCGATAACCTGGTCACGAATAACCTTGGGATCACGAGTGTAGAGGGCGAGGGAGTGGAGGAAAGAGAATTGCTTCTCGGACCGGCTGAGCTTATGAAGTTCCTCCTCTGGCAGATTAAGAGTCTTGTGAACGAAAGGCCAGATGAACTCGTTGAGAAATTTGATGCTGCGGTTGTAGCTGCCGCGTGGGCAGGTACGCCAGAGAGGTCCAAGACAGGTCATGAGCATCTGTATCCTCTGGGCTTCAGCGAACGCAGCAGCGAATTCGGTCGCGGGGTTCTCGAGAGAATGGATCGGGGTCCCCAAAAGGAACTCAGTCGTGACATCAATTGTCATACGGAAGAACAAATCCATGATATCAACTTTCTCGCCTGGCTCGGGAAGCAGCTCGATCAACTTTTGAACATGGTCCTCAAAAATCTCAAGATCGCGAACACGGTTCTTAGCGAACATAGGTCTGAGCAGAGTCCGGCTGTTCGACCAGAGCTTTCCATCGGTGGTGAAGATACTGTCTCCCAAGAAGGGTGACCAGGTGTCATGGAAGAACTTGCCCTTGCCAAAATCAGCGAATTGACCGGTCAAGACAGTCTTGATATGTTCAGGGTCCCGGGTGACGATAAAGCGGCGGAGCCCACCAGGAGCACCCTCGATCACATTGTTGGAGCCGGGACGACCGTACTTCTCGAAGTTCGCCTGCATATGTTCTAGAAGGCGGTTATCTAGAAGAGCTTTTCCAGTGGCAATCAAGCTCGTGATACCTATCGGCAAGTCAATCAAAATGAGCCAGGAGCGACGCTGAACATCAATCCGGAAAAGTACACAACATACAAGCAACCCCATCCAATGGGTACTCAGGGGCACGAGTGCCTCCCAACGCCTTGATCTTGCGATTGACAAGAAAGTAACTGATCAGTCGGGAGACCATGAAAAGTATGAGGCATGTAGGAAGGGCCGCCACAGTGAGCATGAGCCCCTGCTTCGTCGAAAGTTCTGCGAACATGCTGAAGAAGCTGGATGGACGCTCAAACCCCGATAAGGTAATCCGCCGTGTAGTTAGGATCAAGTGTCAATTAGAGTATGCAGCAGCGAAAGAGGGTGATCAGCAACAATTTGGTAACAAAGAGGATGTCACTCAACTCCCAACTCTTCAAAGCATATAACAGAAAGAGGAAGGGTTAAAAAGGAAGAAAAATGAGAGCAACTGAAACCAAGGAGGAACCGGCAATATTTGAAGGGAGCTCGCACGACACTCGAAGCAAAAGGCAGTATCCAGTTGAAATGAAGGGAATTATTCGATAACCAAAAGACACATGAAAGATCTGCCGACGACCGGGTCGTGGGAAAGCTGATGCATGTGAAGGAAACCCCACATATATACTTCAAATTTGACGTGAGGTTAGATTCCATCGGCATGAGGATCAAGGTTGCGTACTATTTTAGTACCGATCCAATGTACTAATTATCTCTTCTACAATGCGTGTAACTTGATGAGTCCGTTTCCGTAGCCAAGTACGGCAACAATTTGGTTGGAATTGCGATGGTCAAGAGGACAGTAATCTAGACGTAGGAGCCGTTGTCAAGTCACCGGGGCTTGCTGGCGGCGGTGTGCCACCCGCCTCTGATTCTGATGGAGATTACCATAACCGAGGAGCATGATTGACCTGCCAGCAACCAAGTGCGGAACATGCCCTCTTCTGTGCACTCTTCTTGCTGGAGAGGTTCCATGATGTAATGAGGAAGCGAGGAAGCTTGTCATTTCAGACTCATGTGAAAAATGCGGGGTTGAACTCAGTGGGGAAAAGGTGGATTATGTTGAGACAGGGATCCATCATTGAATTGGAGGAAGTGGCCTTTAGTATTCGTTCAATCCAGCAAGGTCCATCGATTCGCGTGCGTTCGGGACCACGCGACGGTTCCCTATAGGATTTCTCCATGCCTGGCCCATGCCTGGCCCATGCCTGGCCCATGCCTGAATTCCTCTGACAGAGCACAATTGTGGTCACGCCAGATACAGCCTGGGAGTGGCCCGGGACGAGAAAGAGAACAGTCCGATTCCGAGCGAGACTTCACGTTCCACGGCCTGTGCAAGTTATGATGGTTCGCAAGCCTTCTGGCTGTGTGATTATTCGAGACACTCGAATGTCAGTCAAACCTAATATCCCTGGCCTGCGTAATAATGGCAATTAAATCAGAAAGACACTCGTATAAACCGTTCCTGAATAGTTTGTGTCCCAATGACTTCAATCAGCATGATGCGAGCCATTGTTACCCCCGCATAAGGGATCAAACTGTGCTGCCTGGCTGATGCCCCGACCAATCGCTTCAAATCCGGACACCTTTTTCCATCATCTGGCCGTGAAGAACCTCCAGCTTTGAACATGGTTGTTTGAATACCCGGATGTCCACATGAATGATAGCAATTCCATCTCTTCAGGCGACGAATAAGGGCCATCAATCTCTTTTGCACGACAGCTGATGAAACTTTATGCTCATGCAGGATTTCTGGAACGCTGAGCTTAACTCATCATAGCCGTGCGACAAGCTCCAAACCCATGAGGAAAGGAGATGAGTAAGGGGGATACAGCAGTCCATTGCCTCAAGAAAAGAATTCATGAGCCATACGCTTCGGTCTCACACACTGGCTGGCATGTGGTCAGAAAAGCCTGGAAATAGAAGACTTCGCCTCTTCGTACACCCGGTTTTGGTTCTTCGGTTACTTTTGAAATCGTCGCAGGCAGAGTGCCACACAGGGAGACTCACGTCTGACCGAGATTTCCAAAACAAGCAGACGTCTTCTGGCGTCTAGGATGGCTCCTGGGTTGAAGAAGCTGCGCCTCTTCCTGTCTTTCTCTATAATTCTTTCGTTTAGTTGTCCTTGCTGCCCAGCCCGTGCAACGAGTCTCGCATGGAGCATGCCTGATCAATATCCATATGAGATAATATGGGATATCACTCCGCATCAAAGCGAGTCAGACCCCCTCAAAGAAACCGTGCCGAGCAGGAACGAATAGATATCCACCCCCCAACTTCCCCATATTAAACTCCATATTCACTTCAGTGAACATGAAGCACAGCACAGCAGCACAGCAGGCACACACACAGACGAATTTGCCGACGGAGTTTCCAACCGGGAAGCCGTGACGAGGGAATCCCATTTGAAAGTGAGCAGACGGCAGCACGATTTGTCGAGGGAACGTTCGGGACAGATCTATCCGGCACATTGGCAGCGTGTCAACCCAGCTTAGCTCGCGGGATCAGTCTGCGTGCCTGCGTGCCAGCTGACCAACCAGCAAGCCAGCCAGTGTAGCGAGGCAGCGTGCCAGCCAGCAATCAGCAATCAGCAATCCGGGCCATAAAATCGAATACGGGCCAGGGTAATTCCTAATGCTTCAGCATTCCGTATTCCCTAAGTAGGCATGTAGTGACGCTAAGGGGAAGAGGGACGAGGGCAAGAGGGTGTGAAGAAGAACTGTTTTCGTCATTTTGGAGACGTCCTGCAGCCCCTTCTCATGATTCCTTCCCCTTGACTTTTCCTTGCCTTGACTGACGTTTACCCTCGGCTGCAATGCAGCAGAAAAGTCAAGGAGTGGTCTGCCATCGCACTTTTTTTCTTCACCATGAGCTTCCTCCCAATTTCGCGCGGGGACATGATCTGACATTTCCATATTCAAGAACGCGTCTGAAAGTTGCCTCAAGCCAATTGCCGGGCTCAATGCAATGATATCAATCAAAGCATTGGAATATCGCTATGCCAGATCGATATTGCAAGGCAATTAACAGAACGCATTAATCAATGACAAGGACATGCATCGTCTGCCATCATCACTTGACAATCCATCACTGGTGGCGCGTACGGCGAACTGCACACCAACTGGGCCTCTTGCTCCAGCCTGACCATGCTAGTAGAGTCAAGGTCAAGGTCAATCTTCAGGGTTTCATGCATGGCAAACAGAGCAAAACACTCCAATTCCAGGCTTCGACGGCGTTTTCCGTGCTTGGCTTGTTATTGAAAGAAGACAGGTCAGATCGACGACATTCCCCCTTCTCCTCTTCTTCACTTCTATGGTGATGGCGTCCATCTGAACCAGCCGTCTTCGTCGTCGTTGTCGTTGGCGTGCATGAGCTTCACGAAGGGCATGGATTGGGCTGCAACGAAGTCACTCGCCCTTCGCTCACTGTATTGATCGTCGGAAAAAGGCATCGGAAACTGAACATGAAAAACGCCCGCCGCGAAACAGAGAAACAGAGAAGCAGAAAAACAGACGAAAGGAACATGCATTGGTATATGAGAAAAAGAAAGGAAAGAAAAGAATAAACAGTAGACCAGGCCCCGAGGAGGGAGCACAATGCCAAAGCTCGAACATCGACAATAACACGCCAGCTTCCCTCCCTCATTTCTTCCCCTTCTTCGGCTTCTTATCTATATCCTCTCGCATTAGCACTTGCCCTTACCCATCCACCCTCAAAACAAAACCATCAACTTACCAGCCTCAGTCTTCTTCGCCGGCGTCCCCTTCCCACGCGACTTCGCATACTCCACCCTATCCAACCTCACCAACTCCTCCTCGTCCTCCGTCACCAGGCCCAGCGACTTATACATGTCCTGCAGATCCCTGAGCGAGACCGTCTTGCGCGGGTAGTACGCCGCCAGCGCTGGGCCGCGCAGGCGCTGGCGTAGGATCTTGTTGCCCAGGCGCTTGTTGGAGGGGTTGAATGTTGCGTCGAAGATGCGGCATTGCACCTGGAAGAAGTCCGTTAGCTGTGTGTGCAA
>JAGYIB010000273.1:0-11822 GCA_024244615.1 Ascosphaera pollenicola | reverse complement strand
GAATACACCCATGCTACATGACTTGAACTTTGATCATCGCCGGAGCCAGGAGCTCCCCAGACTAGCCTAGACAACGGGGTCCTGAGATGTCCCACTTCAATTCTTCACTTCACGATGAGCTTATCTCCCTCAGATTGACCCACGGTTCCTTGGATCAACCAGAAACAGGTAGCTGGCCAGGCCTAATGTCATCCTTGAGCTTTGCAAAGAAAAGAAAGGATTTCCGATGATCGCAACAAAAAGGCATTTGCCGCCAGGATGCGTCGAGTTCCGTTCCCTTTCCCTCCCTCCCCTCGAATGTTGCGGCACCAGCTCCATGCAGGTACTGTTCCAGGCCAGTATGATGTATCTTCAAATCCTCGCCATATTGCTCGCCTGATAACGTCCACACCACATTGATGCAACAATGAGAGCATTTCGAGCAGTTTGAGGACAATTGTCTCTTGCTGACGATTGAAAAATCGATTTCTGTGACGCTCACAGCATATCATTACTTCCATCGTGTCTGCAGCCACCTTTCGTAGACTTGTCATGTTGCTGCCATTGCAAATTTCACGTCGTATTGCTTGAGCAACTCCTGCCGTATTATGATAGCATCTTTAACTGAGCTAGGTCCATGATATGGATTACGGGAATTCCGCGAATCATAGCGTCAGTGTCTCCCGTAATGCTGTGTTGTCTTGCTGAGCTGGTTGCTCGTGCTCGTAGACGAGGTGCAACGGCAGGCTTCTTGAAGGTGTGCGATGGTCTTGTGTCGAGATAAGCCGACCTCCTGTTTGCTTCAACGGCATCGCCCTATCTTAGATGCCGAAGACACAGGAAACACCTAAACAACAGCCGAGAGACAAGAGGTGCAAACAGAAGCTTCCAACTCTCCAGTATGGGGTGACCCGCAATTCTCCCACGGTTCACGCGTTCCCGTCAGACACACCTCGCGGAGCTTGGAAAGTCAGAAAAATAATTTGGAAAGAATCTCACAACAGCTCTCTGAGCTCTGGTCAGCGGGTACCATCGCGGTGCTCATGGGCCATTTTAGCCGTCGCGGGCTGTTTGACAAGCTGTTGGCAGTTGGCAGTTTATCCACGCTGAGCGGCCTGAAGGAGTGAAGACAAAGTCGACGGCCAGTTACGGTGATTGGCCATCGAGCGGTGCCTGACCTGAAGTGATGCTTCCACGAACCGGGCCGGAGAGGAAAATGCACACCTGATCTACACAAGGCTGACGTTCCTCGAGGCTTGATCATGTTTTGGTTTTACTCGTCCTCAGAACAGCACATCCTCGCACATCAAGGGCATGCATTGGCTTGCCGCGTGATGCGTGATGCGGTTAATGCTGTCCACTTGCAGGCTCACAACTGGAGCTTAACGGCCGGGAGACCGCTTCCTACAGCCTCTGGATCTAGACTGGCAGCGGAGCGCAACTGTGGTTCCGTCTCTCATTCGAATCTTGCGATTTTTCAACCATTTGACCCTGATCCGGACGTATCAAGCTGCGGAATTTGGCAGAGACGATTGACCTTTCCTTCAAACCGGTTAATTATAACCAAACACAATGGCATCCTGCCATGGGTGACAACCGCAAAGACAACGTTGTTGCCAATCGTTGCTATGAGAGTGGGCTCGACGGTTGGAGAAGAAACCGTACGCGTCCCCGAGTTTTGCTTCCTTGACCCGGGAAGCCATGGCTTGCTTCAGGCAGTGCTTGTGTGATAGCCTGGGGAGCTTGGGGCGCTTGAGATTTTTCCCTCCTGGTCCCCTGACCAGAATCCTGACGGATTGAGCTCTTCACCCGCTGGACCATTGGATTGGGGAAGATCATGATGATATTTGCCGAAAACCACGGAGTATGGAGAGGGGGAACAAAACGACATTGATGCCATCGCTCGTCTATATAAAGGCCTCTCAATCCTGGCTTTGACTTGACTCCTGCTCTCCTTCTTCTCATCATCACAACATCAAACATCAAACATCACTTTTTCTATTTTGAACATACCCCAGTTCAAGCAAACCAAATCATTCAAAATGCTCTCCACCACTGTTAGACTTGGCTCCGGCTTCGAGATGCCTCTCGTTGGCTACGGCACCTGGAAGATTCCCAACAACGTCTGTGCCGATCAGATCTACAATGCCATCAAGGCCGGTTACCGCCTCATTGACGGTGCTTGCGACTACGGCAACGAGAAGGAGTGTGGTGAGGGTGTCCGCCGCGCCATCGATGAGGGCATCGTCAAGCGTGAGGATCTGTTCATTGTCTCCAAGCTCTGGCAGACCTACCACGAGAAGGAGCACGTTGAGCCCATCTGCAGGCGCATGCTTGCTGACTGGGGTATCGAGTACTTCGATCTCTTCATCATGCATTTCCCCGTCGCCCTCAAGTACGTCGACCCTGCTGTCCGCTACCCCCCTGGTTGGACTTACACCACCGACTCTCTTGAGCTCAAGTACTCCGATGCCACCATCCAGGAGACTTGGCAGGCCATGGAGGCCCTTGTTGACAAGCGTCTTTGCCGCTCCCTTGGTGTCTCCAACTTCTCCATCCAGAACATGATGGAGCTCCAGAAGTACAACCGTCACCCCATCTCCACCCTCCAGATTGAGCACCACCCCTACCTCACTCAGCGCACCTTCGTCGAGTGGGCTCAGCGCCAGGGTATCCAGGTCACTGCCTATTCTTCCTTCGGTCCTCAGGGCTTCCAGGAGATCAAGGGCATGGACGGCCTCGAGGGTGTTGAGCTTCTCTTCAACAACAAGACCATTAACGCCATTGCTAAGAAGCACAACATGAGCGCTCCTCAGGTTCTCCTCCGCTGGTCTACCCAGCGCGGTATTGCCGTCATCCCCAAGGGTGACTGCCCTGAGCACTTGGCCCAGAACATGGAGAACCTCAACTTCAAGCTCGATGATGAGGATATTGAGGCTATCTTCAAGCTCAACGCCAACCTCCGCTTCAACAACCCTCCCAACTACGGCTTTGACTGCCCCATCTTCGCATAGATGTGTCCCTGTCACGACTTGCATAGATATGTTTAATGCCGTTCAGCGTTCTTTAATTTTTAATCGCATGTGTGCATGACCCACCAAAAGCAGGTCTGGATATTGATATACATAGCTGGCCGTTAATAATGACTTGATTCTATCAAATATTGTCGCTCTCTGTAAATCTTTCTGTAATCGTAATCTTCGTAATTGTTGCTCTCTTTCTTTAACCAGGCTCAGCAAAACATCCGAACTGGCTCTCTTCGTTTCCTGAATATTGTTTTCCGCACACTTCGGCTATTTAATACATAGGGTACACAGTTTTCCGCGGCCATCGGTCTTTTCTCTCCCTCATCGCGAGTTCATGACTTAGGCGATATCCGTCAATGTGATAGACAACCACGCGGCCGCCCCTTACCGTGGACAGTTGCTTGACGTTCCATGATTCTCGGCTAACAGGCCGCCAAGCTCTAAACGGTATAGCTCACTCTGGTCACCAGCCGCACATGTGGCGACGTTTGAGTTGACGCTAAGCCTAGAGCGGTTTGGTGTCTGACGCATCTCTATCAAAGTCCAAATGAGCGTATGAGCCGGGCACCCCCAGATGGGGGCATTTGTATGGCATCCAATTGACTTGATGGAGAAGGCCCCCTGACTGAACCGGGATACTGCTTCAACAAGCTTGACGATATTTACTGCAGCGTGAGTGTTGCATATTTGAAAGGGGGAATCAAGTCACTCGACATAGCTGCGGTTGTTGGCTTCTAGACCTACTCCGTAGCCACCCCTTGTAATACTCCGTAGACTTCTCCTGTTCCTCTCCACCTTCGGATTCTGTCATCTCACCCTGTTCTGCAGGTGAAGCCTCACAGCGATTTCAAGATGTCATTGAAGGCAGCAGCCGAAGCAGTTCGCACTTCAACTCTTCACATACAGATGTACCCGCCCGTGACATCATCATCTTAGAGTCAACATGTCCTGAAAGCCCTGCAAAGATTTGGCGAGGTCACCACGTTTTTGAATACAAAGGTGTGCATTGACCGGTCTAATTTTTCGTCTCGTTTTCGCAAGGAACACTATCACTTGATGGCGCTCGCTCAATCCGCCTTCGGCAAACTTGTTGACGGTTCACTAGTATAACGCCACGAATACAAGGTCTGCAAAATCTAAAAACGCAGGTTATTCAGCAGTGGTAATTTTTGAGCATGCACATGCAGCAACCGCCGCAAAAGCAGCTTCACCACTGACGGTGCCGATTGGCACATTGGGTTCAAGAATCTCAGGCAATGCGGCGACGGAACAAACAGCTACGATCAAAATGTCGATCACGGAAAGCACACACATGCATGAAGAGACTATTCGGCACAATCCGTTCTACTCAACCTTCCCCGTCTCCACGGATAGTATTGAGGTTCAGGACCTCATCCGCAGCAGCTCCAATTACTACTCTGCTCCGACACCTGCATTTGCAGACTGCTTCACGGCCCGGAAGAGGTCAATGCCAACGCGACTGGTTAAAATGGTTGAGCGCTACAACAATGGAAAAGGCGCTTCGTCATTGATGAATGTTTGGAGGTCAGGGAAGGAAGGGAGGAGAGAATCCTTAGATGTTGACATCGAACCTCCTACTCCCTCTCCGAATCCAGGTGTGCAGTGGACCGAAGGGGGGCTCTTTCATAGAAGATCAGCGGCCGGACGGCTGAGAGAGGATGAAGAACGGGCAAAGTTGCAGACGCTTGGTTTTCAAGTACCAGTGAGTCGAAAGGGGACTGAAGGGGTGTGACAAATCTGAGGATGAGGAGTGTAAACCGGATATTAGCTAAGCTGTGATCTGGGCGAGGAGGAAAGCCATGTCTACTGCGCGATGTCCATACGCTTTCATTGCTAGTAATGATATACCATTCGGTCCGTTCTCTAAGCACAGCTTTCAGAAAACAGCGAGAAACAATAAGAGTAAAAGTTTACCGCACCACGTGCTAAAGCAAATGATTGTGTGTATTATTGTCTACGTCCAGCTGATCTTGCACGGCTAAGCAAGAAGCCATTTTTGATATTGATAGATCAACAACGTGAAAGTTTCGATCTTCGAAGTGAGCTCGGGGTGACGAACTCCTCGTAGAAATTAATCATCGCCTGTCTTTCTAAAGTCTCAATAGTTTTGGCGTCTGCAATGTCGGAGTTGGATTCAAACTAGCCTGGTAGGATACTGTTCCAAAGCTTCAAGCTTTCGGTCTGTAGGTTGACTGGTCTCGCGATTATTGCAGATATCAATCCGTTTTTGTGATCCCTGAAGTCTTGGTCAGACATACTCTTCAGTATCTCGCTAAATGACAACAGAAAACAATGACTTTTCTCGTCGAGGCATGAGCATTCCTACCTCGGTCCAAAAATGCTCAGGTGCAACCCCGTCATGTCATCAAACTGCCTCACGCCCGTCGCCACGATGTATTCAAGTTGCTCCTGATTTTTCAGGTAATGTTTAGCCGGCTAGCGAATTAACTATTCAATTAGCAGCAATTTCGCGCGCAGTCCTATTTCTGCTCTACTACATACTCGCAAGTAATACTAAACGGTCATTTCCACATTGTGAGTGCTGCTTAATGCATGCTTGTAGACGAGGTGCCAGCCTTTTTCAAGGAGGATGTCCCGTTGCTGAGACTCAAGCTCATCTTCAGGGGCAGGAGTACCGGATATGTTCATGAGTATCTGACCTGCCTGAAGGGCGTCACCTTTGGAAGAACTGCCATGAACTATGACTTCGACGAGCGTTTGACGAAGAATCGCATGCACAAATTCCGCGACATCAGACAGTTTGACGGTTTCAACTTTTTCAGAAAATTGCTTCTGAGTCCAGGAGTGCTTCTGCAGTTGATGCGATCTCCTCAATCTTATGCTGTTTGACATAACAGGGTTCGAGCATATCCCAAGTCGGACGCCTGCTTGGACCCCCACATGAGCTTGACATTCTGCGGATTGAAGAACGAGATTCCACGGGCAATTGCTTCAGGGTCAAAATTCCAAATTGTTTCCTTGCCGACAAGCATTTTATGAGGCGGAAGGGGCCTTGCATGGTCTCGACAACGGTAAGGAGAAAAGAAGATTTCGTCTCCTTTTGCTCAAATCGCGGGTTATTATCTGTCGCTGCCTTGATTTAGTTTGAAAAGGCTTCACTGGGAGTTCATCCACATGTCCGAATCCGGAGACATGTCTGTTTCTTCCCTTTTCCTATTGGTGATGAACCATGAGATACATGAGTGGCATGTTCTGTTCTTCCTACGGAACCTGGGGCTGAGTCCAATCAGCGATGGTGATCTTCAAGGCAAGTTATTGCAGATCAGGATTGTTGTAAAAGAACTAGTACTGCAATCGTACAAGGAAGAGAAGTAATTTCAAACAAGGAAAAAAAGAAAGGCGAGAACGAGCGAGAGGGCAAATGAAGGAAAAAAGCAAAAAGATTCAAAAGGGTATTATACAACGAACCAGCAGGTCAATCCCGGGAAAATAAACGCGAAATAAGATATGCAAAGATAGTGCGTCAAAGTATAGCATCAACAAATATATCAGACCTGTTGAGAAGAGCATAGGCCCTGACATTCTATTTGCGCGTTACGTCAAATAGAAACACAGGATGAAGCGATTCCTCGTTGATCCTTGTGACAGTCAGAGAGGTGGTTCGAGATTTCCAATAGATTTGGTCGACTCGTGCTGAATGATCTCATTGTTGAAAACGCAATCGTGAAATGTAACAGAAGCGAAGATCGAAATTGCAAACCCCATCATTCAATGATCGGTCTTTGATTCTCATGTTGAGACATTTCATGAATACCCATCTCCGTGTCCCCCTCTTTCACACGTTTAGGGCCAAAGAAACCCAAGATCTCTGTCAGGTTGTTGCCAAAATTATTGTAACACACGCAGGCGTTGCAAATGGTCAAAATAATTAGAAGAATAGTTATGGCGGCGAAGAAAGTGAGCGATTTTCTCGCGGAATCGTAGTCCTGCTTCTTTGGTCCGTAGTACATGCGCACCATCTTGAAAATGAAGTAAGCCAAACCGCCGAGGAACAAAGCCTGAAAACAAGGTGTTAGTCACATCGATTTCTTCCAATGTTTGGGTCTGTGACGAAAGGGGACAGCATCGCATAGGAGCAGTACGCACAATACTTGTTAGCATCAGCAACTTTATCTCCTTAATTGTTGCCCATATAGCAACTCCAATTATAATTATTGTGATGGGAATAGCTGCCACAGTCACGGCAAATTCGGCATTATGATCGCCTTGTACGATGACCACAAATTGGATTGTGAAACCCAAGAAAAAGAAGATATCAAACTTAAGTATAGCCATGTATGTCTGTTTGAATTAGCCAACATTTGTTAGCCCGAAAAACGTACCAGACATAAGCCAAATGAGCAAGAAAGGCATACCTGATATGCTGTAAGGCCCCTCCTTTTTCTATTGCTATTCCCAGTAGTGGTGAAATGATGGTCGAGAAATTCACTGGACAATCTCCATGTGATCCACGTCTCGCAAATCGTAAATGCGCCTATCACGCATGGGATGGCAATCAAGCATCCGTTGATCTCTGACCATGTACCTTCCCGAATCTCATCTTTTGCCTGAAGAACTTCAACGGCTTTTTGAATTTGCTCAATCTGAACGGCCCCATATATTAGGAGACCGATGTTGCAAATACACAGACCGTACAGCTGTATTATGTTCTTGTGCCTCAATGCGTCGGCGACCAGCAGCAGCTCATAGACAAAGCCGAAAATGTATAGTGTCAAGAAGGTGGGTATAGTTTTCTTATACCTCTTCAGCATCGTCTCTTGCTCCGACCCTTCCTGCGGATTGAGATCGTTGGTATACCTTCCAAAGACATAGCTGATGCCCAAGGAAACGTTAGCCAAGCATTCACTGAGCTCAATACATGGGTCATTAACTCCATGTCGTGACTCGATCAACCATTGAAAAGAAATGATGAAGCTTACCCTTCCAGAGCTAGTGTCGCAGCTGCCTGAGCAACCATTAACACAGCATAAGTCGGCACTTTCCAAGACCTTCTAGGGCCATCGCCAGACATATCGTGCGAAGGCGATTGAACCTCCGTATATCCCTCACGAGCTAGAAATCGGCTGATGGACTGGCGTGAGGATTTAGGTCTGACACTCGATTTGAAAGCCATGGCTGAGTCTCCTGACGGAGAGCCTGGGCGACTCGATATTGAAGACAGTTTGAATTGAGGACTCTTCGTATCTCCTCAGTGATTGCGGACGGGCCTGGTTGAGATTTGACGTGTGGATGTGGTCACCCGTGCGGTTATGAGACCTTCGCAGCTGTCCTTCTCTTGTGCAGTGTGTAGTTATTTATCGCCTTCGATAGCTCGTCCCACTCTGTCGCGGTAAGGTGTGAGATGATCGATCTGAGTATTTGTGACTGAGATGCGGAAAAAGATGATTGTTGGAGTAAAGGAAGTAGATGGCTCTTGATTTTGGTTTTGGTCGTAAGGTGCTTGTAGTACAAGCTTCGTCTGACACTTTACGGTGCCGAGACAGGGGACATTGGATCGGTATATGCAAGGCTTATATCCTGGAGCGTGGGAGGTACCAAGCAATATCGCGTGTACAGCCCAGAATAGACGCTTGGTAGCCGACGGCGGTTGCGCAGTGCAGGTAGAAAAGGAGGAGCCGCAGCACGACTGAGGAAGGGGACCGACGTGGATAAGAGAGAAACAGAAACGGAGCAAGTTGAGCGAGGCAGAGAGAGAAAAGAGAGAGAAGAGGAAAACGGGAAAAACAAAAAAAAATGAAATCTGACGAAAAAGAAGAAGCGCCCAATGATAATGATAATTTGGGGGGGTGTTTAGAATAGCTTGGAGGTCCTGTCTTCTCTCCGCCTTCTCACTCATCTGTTCTCACACACCCGCCAAAAGTGTCCACAGTGAGGCTCCGGCGGCGGCACTATCTGACTGGGTCTGTCACTAAATCGGGTCAAGGTGAGTGAGGTACCTACGTCGGATCTTTCTGTAACGTACGGGTTGCGACAATCTTACACGCTTGGCAGTCAAGGCTGGCTTTGGCATCTTCTCCTCTACTTGTGTAGTATGGGTTAGACTTGCTCCAAACTCCGGAATGAATCTCATGAAATCCTTCTGCGCGAATGTATCCCTCTTAGGGCGTTGCGGGATATCCGAGAGTCCAAAGGAGAGGGGGGATCCAAGGAGAGAAACCATATCTGTAACCAATTCTGATTCGTGACGGATTGGATGAAGGAATGTCAGATACACGTATCCCCGTCCACATAAGCATTCATGCGACCAGAGGCAGAGCCCACGCCGCTTCAAGCCTTGCCCTTCAATTTACCGTTGTCGTCAGATCACAATCGCAAAGTCGTGTTATAAAGTTTTTCTTTTAGGTCAAATGCATATGGGTGGATGTGGGCACAAGTCGGTTTCGCCGTTCCTGTGGGCGAGAAGGGGGAGGAGGTAAGATCGGAGTTGTGTGCTAAAGAAAAGGAGGCTTGACGGGTTAATTGTGGCCTGGGGGCTTTACCCCTTCCTCTTGCCTCATATCCTGTGTCAGTTACAGATTCGGTCCTGGCAGAAAGGAAAACCCGTCCAACGTTTCTGCATGTGCACGCGCACAGCACATCGAGAGGTGAAAAAGCAAATCCTCAGCAAGCCGCATTCAAGTACACGTAACGTCAAGGGGAATCGCAAGATGCAGTCTGCCTGATGAGACTATTTGCGAGAGTACGGATACAGAGCTGGAACTTTGTATCGCACGACCTTCTGAGAATTGTTCGCCTAGCCCGGCCTGGGCCTGGCCTAAAAGTTGACATTGGGAAACCGGCCGATTCTTCGTCTTTTTTGGGACAAGATCTGCCAAGGCAAGAAAAGAAAAACGCCGATTGCCTGTTCTTTTCCTAAAATTGCAGTGGTTTCAAAGTGACATGTATTAGAGAATCGAGGAAGAGAGGGCGAATTGAGCACATAGTTGACTAGGAATCTGAGCCCTATCAATCGCAACTAATCCATATAGGCCGGGTATAGTAAGCTCTGTCCATACACCCTGAAGTACAGACCAGAGAAGGTACCTGAAGCTGCCCACACCCGAGTGTGAATCGCAGTGTCAGGTGCACAGATCAAGAGGAGGGTGAAGCTTTAATTTGTTTTGTCTGGTCTGTTCCTGGACGGTTTTCTATTTTGGAACAACGAGGAGACTTCCAACGCGACCTGCGTGCAGTAGCCTTGGCTCATGACGCAAGATAAATTGAGAAGTTGGGTGTTCCCATCTGGGTTTGCAGAAGAGCTCAAGAAGACTTCATTTGCCTTTAATCGCGAAGATGCATAGAAGATGCGGTAGGTATTCGAGCGCGATTACCAAGATCCGCGTGAACCTGTCACTTCTCACGCATCGAAATCCCCAACCGACAACGGGCTGAAAATGAACATACAATCAGAAAATACGTGGCGGGCGTGACGGACGAGAGAGAATCAATGATGTGTATGATCACAATCACGCAGGCCAGTGATTGCACGCATACGCATACCCGTCAAGCCCACACGGGTCGATTGAGTGCCGTTTCGGCGTTCAATTCCACAAGATGTACCGTAACCAGGTGTTGTGATG
This sequence comes from Ascosphaera pollenicola, assembly GCA_024244615.1. Classification (NCBI taxonomy): domain Eukaryota; kingdom Fungi; phylum Ascomycota; class Eurotiomycetes; order Onygenales; family Ascosphaeraceae; genus Ascosphaera; species Ascosphaera pollenicola. Next base: position 1,216 of record JAGYIB010000273.1, on the reverse strand, counting down.
ATGATGATTGAGGGGTGGATCATCGATAACGAATATTAAGCGTGAATTTTGAAAACGGATATCCTCAAGTCTGACGTCCTCCCACGTTCCCGCAGGAGTATACGCGCGGGCGCATCCGCATGTTCTGCCCTCTCCATCAGTCATCGTTCTCTTCCTCGATGCAGTTGATGCATCGAAGTTGTTGTTTTGTGAGAATCGCGCTCTGGGTCACTCCCAATGCGTCTGCAGAGCGGCTTGGATTCGCGAAAGCAATGGTTCGATTCCATCTCACTGCTCATAATCCAGAATCTGCACACATGGATGTACCGTAGAGATGCATGGTCTGCCCGAAAGCCCACCGGCGATGCATCTGCAAGCACTCCCCCTCAATTTCGACAAGGGAGCCAGGGTACGGAATGTCCATTTGATTCGTTAGTTATATTAAGCGAAATGAGCCACACAGAGGATATGCCACGGCGGCGATCGCCGGGGGCATGTGAAATGGATCGGGAGCTCTGGTTTTGGTGGTCTGCTTGCTTGTTTAGTTGTTTGTTTGTTTGTTTGTTTGTTTGTTTGTTTGTTTGTTTGCAGGTTTGCAGACATGCGGACATGCGTGTTGACGGTCTTCGCTGTCCGTGATGGTCCAACATGTCAGAGCATAAGATGAGTCAAATCATGACCGTGAGAAGGAACATCCCTTATAGGGATGGTTTGTGTCAGCCCTGAGCAGAAGGAAACAAAAAGAAAATGAGAAAGAAAAAGGAAAAAGAAACTCCGATAGGGGGAATCGAACCCCCGGCTGCTGTGTGAGAGACAGCGATGTTAGCCACTACACCATATCGGATTTCGCTTGAAAATAAGCACCGGCATGGCCATATACCGTAAGTGCTGATAAAGCTCGGTTTTGTATTGTTAGGACAGTACAACTGGTCATGTGACTTGTCCCTATATAGTTTGATAGCATCCGAGGTTCGACCTCATTCCAGTTCCACAATACAACTTTCTTTCGTCCTTACAGGTTATGAGCACGTTTGTGTTTTTCGCAGCAACGACGCGTTTTTACTCCTGAGTTGAGCTGTCTTTCATCTCAAGAGTGCCAACGCAGTTCTTTTATCGCTTGCTACATACTTTCTCATTGTTTGATTGATTGGCACGTCTGTTAACTACCCCCGTTGTTGTGGTGGTGACGCGTCTCTCTTGTTGACATCAAACAACGAACCTCCTTTTCTGTTTTATG
>JAGYIB010000272.1:0-11829 GCA_024244615.1 Ascosphaera pollenicola | reverse complement strand
TCTGCGACGTTGCTTTGCCTGTCTGCTTTCAGCTTGGTTATACCGGTCTGTTGTCTCGACTCTCTTTCCCACTTTGGCTTAAGCCAATTCATCAGACTTGACGGCCCTCCCACAGGAAATGCACCTTCTAAAAATGGCCCTCACACTACTGGCACAAGCAGTGGCAGCTCTCCATCTAAGTTCGTTGCACCAGATTACCACCGCGGGCGTGCTTTCAACCCGCTCTTAACCCCGGCAAACAACAGAGACAAGGGCAAAAACCCCCTGCGTACGACAGCAGGGGGCAAGTCAGATGAGAGTTCAACAGACAGTCCCAATTCCTCATCTCCCTCAGGCACTGCATCCTCCGACTTCAATTCCTCTAGCCCGAACTCGCAAAGCGGACAGAAGCCTGCCACCCCGGAGAAACACCGGCATCGACGAATTAGATTCAGCGCAACCCGTTCGCAGATGATTTTCCGCCCTCTTGTCAACCATCTCCATGCTTCATTTGACGGATGTGATACATTGAACAGCTCCTTTTTGACGATAAGAGCTCACATTAATGAAAAGAACAGACCGCCTACACCACCCCTAAAGGACAAGGGAAAGGATTTAGCTGATGCCCGGCAGCGGCGGCATAAACATAAGGCAGGCAGTGAGGAGGGGCATGGTGAGGAATGTGGCATATTTTCCACTTCAAAAACCCCGCGTATTGACTGGGATAAGTCGAGTGACTGGTACCAGCTGGAAGTGAACGTTGGCTCAACATGGCAGGAGAAATGGAAGCAGTTGAGACCAGATACCCACTTGGGACCCCGGGAAGTCCAATTCGCTGAAGTGTGGGATTCAATTGATACTTCGACCTTCGAGAAGGAGATTGAGGAAGCACGCCGCCACGTGAGAGTGGCATTGCTAAGGGCTACTGAAGACGTCCTAGTCCGGCCGAAGAGACCCCTTCGTACACCCGACGACATACGTTTCTTGCTTATACTACTGGCCAATCCTCTACTCTCTTCCTCGGACACGACGAAGGACTTACTGCCAGCGAGAACGCACCTTGCACAGCATGGAAATGAATATGAACCTGCAGCCATAAATGGGGATGACCGCAGTACTAATCAGCCCTCCAAGAAGGGGCATCACGGCCCCGTAAATCTCGATGACAGGGATCACTGCGCCAGAATTGCTAAACGTATCCTCGGAATCATGGCCAATCTCAGTATGGAGTGCCATAGAGTGATATGTGCTTGGTTCTCAAGGTATACAGAGGACCAAATGCAACGCATGGTTGATTTTGTGAACCGCTTCATCACATATAGACTGACGAAAAATGAGAAACGAAAGCGTCATAAGGCCAACGGAGAGGCCAATATTAATGACTTCGTACCGATGTTTTCTCATGAAGGCACAACGCCGGCACAGTTACATGATGCCATCAGCAGGGTTCATATCTCCAAACCAAGCGAACCGGATGTCCACCAGCTTCCTGCGTACATCGATGACTGGCAAATCCATGTGGCTTCGAAAGCAATGGCATTACTGTTCATTGCAAATGGTAGTTCAAGGGCTAGGAAATTACATGGCTCGCCTATCATACCCCTGAATGCGTTCTATAACACGTTCTTTGATTACGCGAACATGGTCTCCGACTTTGAGACTTGGGAGGCTCGCAGAGGGAGATTTACAGTGTGTCAGCACTCTTTCCTCCTAAGCTTATTCGTCAAGATCAAGTTGCTGGAGTTTGAGGCACATCGACAAATGGAGGAGAAGGCAAGGCATGCATTTTTTACTACGGTATTGACCAGGACGCCACAGAGCCAATTCATGATGCTCAAAGTAAGAAGGCAATGCTTGGTTGAAGATAGTCTGACAAGTGTCAGCGAAGTGGTTGCAACTGGGCACGAGGACATCAAAAAGGGTCTAAGAATTGAGTTTATTGGTGAGGAGGGTGTTGATGCTGGTGGACTCAGAAAAGAATGGTTTTTGCTTCTGACCAGGGACATCTTCAACCCTGATCATGGTAGGCACCCCAATCTTGTTCCAAATCAAGTGTATAATTTATACTAACACTGAAGCAGGATTATTCTTATACGATGAAGACTCTCACTATGCATACTTCAATCCGTATTGCTTGGAGTCGTCAGAACAATTCTACTTGGTTGGCGTACTCCTTGGGCTTGCTATATATAATTCGACTATCCTCGATATTGCACTTCCTCCTTTCCTTTTCAAAAAACTTCTCGCTTCAACTCCCAAGTCGATAACCTCCCCTGGCACGGCTGCTCCGAATTCATCATGGAAACCGACTCTGGAGGATCTTGCTGAGTATCGACCGTCAGTTGCGAAGGGCCTCCAGTGTCTGTTAGACTATGAGGGCGATGCCCGTGACCTCTGTCTCGACTTCGTGACTGAGAACGAACGTTACGGAGAACGTGTTGTGACGCCTCTTTGCCATGATGGTGAGAGACGTGCTGTCACGAACTCTAATAAAAGGGAATACGTCAGTCTCTATGTGCGACATCTGCTTGAAGAATCTGTCGCTAGACAGTTCAATCCTTTCAAGAATGGGTTCTTCACTGTCTGCGCCGGCAATGCCCTGCACCTTTTTCGACCTGAAGAGATCGAGCTACTCGTTCGTGGCTCCGATGAGCCACTTGATATTCACTCCTTAAAAGCTGCTGCTGCATATGCTGGATTTGGCTCAGACCCTACATCAGACAAGATAGTGAATTGGTTTTGGGATTTCTTCTCTAGAGCGTCACCGAAGAATCAGCGGAAGATTCTGAGTTTCATAACCGGTAGTGACCGTATCCCGGCAACAGGCGCGGCCAACCTCAGTATGAAGATTTCGCTGATAGGGAATGATTGTGAACGATATCCTGTCGCTCATACGTGCTATAACCAGATTGGACTATACCGATACCCAACACAAACAATTTTTGAGGAGAAGCTATGGAGGGCGGTCGTTGACAGTCAAGGGTTTGGGCTGAAGTGAAGGTGGCCGGCAAGTGATATGCTCATGTGCTTCTCCTCACTCAAACTGCGTTGCGTCCAGCTGCAAACGCCCCTGAAGTCTCTCTCATGGTCACATCGTCTTTCCTTTATCCACACGATAAATCATATTCTTGGCATATCAATAGCATATATTTTTTTTGGCGACCCCATCATCTCGGTGACGCAGACGAAGGTTTATCGTTAGTGAATCTTTATCGTTAGTGAGTCTCGCGTAGCGTCATGCTGTCTGAGTTCATCAAGATAAACGAACCCGTTTTCGTATTTTATGATTTCCATTAAGTACCGCCTGCCCGTAGAATGTGTCGAATGTATGTATCGCTCCTGCTGCAGTCGAGAAACCTTCCGCGGTGGCAGGCGCCATATTGTGATAGTCGTATATCACCCTCAATCCACAAAGACCAGTCTCGTAAATACTTCGACTTGTCCCATTGAACATGCACGTAACATGACCTCTCCATATCTAAACGCATACTGAGAATCATCGATTTCACGGTTCCCCGATTTATGTCAACTCGGCAAAGAGGTATGTCGGGTGTAGTCGAGCTCTCCTGGCAGCTGTGGGGTCATGATCATCCGCCTTCCGCAGAAGCCGCACGGAAGTTCATCAGGATAACGGTTCCACCACTCGACCGAGGAAGCCGAAAGATATTATCATCTCGAGTGCACGTCCGTCTGATGCACGTCATAGGGATCATTCATGCTCTTCATGGAATTGCGAACAATCGCGACCGACGACGGGATTTTCAGACGCAATTGTACCCTGCCATGCCAGAGTTTTCAAGAATTTCGCAGGGGAAGTTGGCATATACCCGAGTCTCCATAACGTCAAGCTTGCGAAGCGGCTCCAACCCAGAGTTCTGAGAACCTTATCGATGTAGAACATCATCGAGATTCGAATAGATCATGCCACTTTTGGCGAGATTTAAATACTGCTCGAAAGGCATTTCTCGTCAAGGTCCTCGATAAAACGACATTGCAAAGCTTTTTGTACAAGATACACCTATTTTGAACAGAGCTACCACGGCGCAAGGACCTCGTGGCAAGCATACTGAGTGGATTGTACTGATCTGGACCTGTCCAAAACCGATTCGACACACATACCAGACAAAATGGTGATCCCTAAGACCATGAGAGCTCTCAAGTAAGTACCCATGAAGACCGGCACATACATATGCGTGCATATGTATAGCACTAGCCTGCCAGAAGGTGCACGAATGAGAACTAATGCACTCTTTACCCCAGATATGAAAAACCTCACCAGCACTCTGTAGTCGAAGTCCCCGTGCCTCAAGTCAAGGGTGACGAGATTCTCGTGAAGATCAAGGCCTCTGGTGTTTGCGGCACAGACCTGCATATTGACAAGGGCGAGTTCATCGCGCAATTCCCCTTGATTCCAGGTCATGAGGCCGTCGGTGAAATTGCTGCTGTCGGCCCGGAGGTCACACAATTTAAGGTCGGTGACCGAGTCGTCTGCGACAATTCAGAGCTTTGCGGCGAGTGCTTCTTCTGTCGTAGAGGCGAAGAGTTGATGTGCGAAAGTTTCAACGCCCATGGTGTCACACTTCCAGGCGCGTTTGCAGAGTACTGCGCATACCAAGAGGGAAAGGTCTATCGCATTGAGAACCTTGACTGGGTTGATGCCACACTGATTGAGCCAGCCTCTTGCGCCGCTCATGGTGTTGATATTATTAATGCCCATATGAACTCTGAAATCCTGATATTTGGTGCCGGACCTACTGGCCTTGTCCTTTCGCAGATGTTGAAACTTAACGGCGGTGTGAAGGTCACTATTGCCGCCCCTGAAGGATTGAAGATGAGCCTAGCCAAGGAGCTTGACGCTGCAGACGAATACGTTGAGCTGTCGCGGAAAGATTCTCAGCCCCAGATGGAGCAGATCAAAAAGGATCATCCACATGGTTTTGATTTTGTCATTGAAGCGACTGGAAGCGCCAGAATGCTTGAAGACTCCATTAACTATGTTCGTCGCGGAGGCACTTTGGTCACATATGCCGTATACGACAACGATGCTGTCGTCAGCTGGAAGCCAACAAAGATCTGTAAGTGCTGCAACTGTCTCCACCCCATGACTTGGTTTTTGTTATACTGACGCGGTTCTTCTTGTAGTCGGCGATGAGATTAAGATCACCGGTTGCTTTTCTGAAGTTCACAAGTTCCCTGCTGCCATCAACTACCTTGACTCCGGCAAGGTCAAGGTCCACGGCATTGTCAACAAGACTTTCAAACTTGACCAATGGGAGGAGTGCCTCGAGGCCATCCGGAACAAGTCAGCTATCAAGGCTGCTATCGTCTTCGATTGATTGCCAGCCTCGCCCTGCGTGCGATCCTCTCGGTGTTTGCACTATTATACGCATTGCCTGAAACCTTTGTTAGCAAAGTTTGTACATGATAACGATGAGACGAAGGCTAACATCATAGAGCATTAATAAATATCATCTTCACACATACAGATTTTGTCATTTTGATGCTGCTATCGCATCTCCCGGGCAGTCTTGTATTGAGTATCCGTAGGTAGGCAATGAATGTCTCGTCGTAGGTTCGCGGTGTGGACGGAAACCTCTTGGCTGGGTGGCTTGCCCTCCGCGGAGATAAAAAGGCGCAGATGGGCCCGCGCTCAACGTCAACAACCTCCATAGCATGATACACATCACAACACCACCTTCACCATGGTCAAGCCTCTGACGTTCAGAGGCGACAAGCCAAAGAAGCGCAAGCATCACCATACCCACAAAGATGGCGAGGGCGAAGACGCTGGTGACCGCCAGGTAGCCCGCCGCATCAAGAAGGAAGAAGCAGCAGCCGCAGAAACACACGACGAAGACCAAACATGGGTATCGGCCGATGTCACCGGAGACATCACTGGTCCTGTACTGATTGTCCTCCCGTCATCGCCACCGACATGCATCGCGAGTGATGCACTGGGCAATGTCTTCGCGATGGAGGTCGAGAATTTGATAGAGGGGAATCCAAGCACGGCCGAACCGCACGATGTGCGACAGGTTTGGGTCGCTTCAAGGATAGCGGGTACCGAAGGGTTGCAGTTCAAAGGACATCATGGAAAGTGAGTATCATATCTTTGAACCGTTCGGTTGCGCATATCCCGGATTCGCATCTAATTAATCTCTGTTTTGAAGACACTTAAGTTGCGATAAATATGGCACGTTGACCGCTTCGTCCGCCGCTGTTGGTATATATGAGACATTCATTCCTATTCAGACGCCCGACACGCCGGGCACTTTTAGCCTACAGATCGCTGGCGGAGATCTAGAGCAGTTCGTCTCTGTCAATGAGAAAGAAAGCAAAACGAAGGAAGGCAAACCTTCTGTTCAAATACGTGGAGATGAGGCTACACTTGGTTTCTCGACAACGTTGCGCATCAGAATGCAATCAAAATTCAAACCGAGTGTCAAGGCCTCCCGAGAGAAATCCAAAGCCACTCACGCTAGGATTAGCAAAATTGAGCTTGAACAGATTGTGGGCAGACGCTTGGATGATGACGAAGTGAGAAGACTGAAGAAAGCACGAAGAGAAGGAACGTTTCATGAAGAAGTCCTGGATGTGCGCGTCAGGGGGAAACATGATAAGTTTGCCTCATAATAGTTAGGCGAATCAGCAGCAACGCACCATATCGAAAACGCACTTTGCATGGTCAAATCACGTTGCGAATCATGGCATCAAGAATACACATCGCTCGAACAGCAAGGGCCGTCGTACTCTCAAACCATTGGGTTAGCTCGCCCTCACGCAACCCGCTTGACAGTAATGCCGGCCACTTATCGCACAGCGCCGACACATTTGGCTTACTGGTCTCAAACACGCACAGCCAGCCACCTCGCTGTACATATACACATATATTGCAAGAAACAAAACCACCCGCTTATCAAGCCCGGACTCGCAATCAAAAAGATCTTGCCGACCAGTCAAGTAGCTGGTGCAGCGACATCTCTCGCCAGACTTCTCTCAAGAACACGATCCTCCGCCCTCCTCAACATCCTCCACACAGCTCTGGAACCTTTTGTCACACCCGCCCAAATATATACAACGCCGGACTCTTCATACCAATCAATCATCTTTGTAACGATCCAGTATTCCCGCCAAGGTCGATGGGTCGTCTCTTCGGCGTTCTCTGGATTCAGCATCTCCGGCGGTAGCACGCTCTTCCTGCATACAGGACATATGTTACTTCGAACAGAGAGGAATACCGTTATGCACCGGCTGTGAAAGACATGATTGCAGGGCAATCGTCGAAGAAGGGAATACCCGTTTTCAAACTGTTGAAGGCAGATTGAACATTCGTTTTGTCGCCATGGATTCACAGGGAAATTAGAGCTCTGTTCCTGCCGTGGCTGCTGTTGCTGTAATGCAGCTTCCTTGGTCTCTTTTCGTTTCTTTGAGATTCGTTGGCTGATGCTACTGAAGAATCCTGGTCGATTTTGGCCGGACGAGTCCGATTTCACTGATGTCGAAGAGCCTTGCGAGGAGTTATTTGATCTAGCATCTTCAGAGCGACCGCCCTCCGACCTTACTGTCTCTCGTCGTCCACCACTGCCTTCAGCCTGGCCGGCTTCAGCTGTCTCCTCCTCGACTCCACTCACTTCTCCCACCGCATCAGAGGTCCAATAGGTGTACCTGGGGAACGTCGCAATGATCTTTTTAGGAACCTTCCGCCTACTCACCACAGTCTCAGTCTCCGACTCAATAGGATCAGGCCGTACTATATGTGGGGCGGCGTTGAGGCGCTCGCGTTGTTCTTGCAATCTAGCTCGTTGTTGACACCATATTATGGCGGCTATCATACCCACAGCAATGAAGGCGAAAGCCACCCAGGCTACTATGAGCCCTGTGCTGGTTGAATCATCACTCTTGGATGGCTTATAAGACACCTGATGTAGCGGTAGACGTCTTGCCACCGGGGTTTGGGAGGAAGAAAGAGGCTGAATATTGAGTGTGCTGTTGGCATGGGAAAACTCATCGGAGGTGGAGCGGGACTGAATGTCATTGAAACTGCTGCTTGTGAGCCCAGATGTTGTGGTCCATGCCCTGACAGCGCTCTGAGTAGCCATGACATGCGCTAGCGATGTGAACAGCAGCTCGTAATGTGAGCCCGGGGCTTTTAGAGCAGCTTGACGTGGATTGATATTGGCCAATTCTATTCAAGAACTCAAACATTCATCACTAACGATGAGATGCCATGTCGACGAGTACCTTCAACATGCCGTTCCAAGTATCCCCTAAAAATGAATCTCTGCTGTAGCTCCACGATCGTACCCAATGCAACGACACAAGGCCAAAGTTCGATATGTATATAAAGGGGAAGGCGCGACCTCACTCCTTCAAAGTTGACAGAAAGGGGCTCCTGCTTCTCCTGAATTAAGGAGGTGTGAATCGCGGTCGTTTAGTTGAGGTAATATCAAGACGGCAGAAAGCGAGCAGATTGAATTACGCTCTAGTTTTCCCGCAGTCTGGACCAGTGCAGCATATCTCCCCTTCCCGTCTGCTCAAACAACAGAAAGGAAAAGGTGACCAGTCACTTCTTCCTTTTCTGCAGCAACGGTTCACAACGAATTCTCCTTCTCTCACCTCCACCAGAAACTCACACTGACGCCGCTCTCCAAACCCCTGACATAATGCCACCATCCGATCGGTATATACAAGCATTCCCCATCTTTGAGCACCGTTTCAACATAGTCAAGATCCAGGAAGCCAGGCCATAGTTGATTCCACCTTGTCATATTTTCAGGAGAAGAGGACTGTATGGCTGCTATATCGACCTTGGAGGTATTTGACATGTCTATACTTTCCTCCAACTTCTGGCTGGAGATAGTGTCAGCACCAGTGGAGCCGGATTGCTTATCGAAACCGGGCTGAGCAGACTTGTCAACGACTTCCATCCCACGAGGATGAATTTGCGCAGCAGGTGAATGAGGACAGTACAAGCGAAGATACTTCGCTCCAACTACTTGGGTTAGTATGTTGTGGTATGGATCGTGGTGTAAGGGGGACATAGTCCCTGCTGGACCGAGCCAGGTGTTCACCAGCGGTTCTACCATGTCTTCATCGTGTGAAGCACTGTGGCCTGAAGCAATGATCGGTTTTGTCTTTGCAGTCGCTTTCAATTTCTCATATAGCGGTGTGCCAGGATCAGGAGGCGGGGCATCAACGTAGCAGAAGTCCGGGATCGAGATATCAGCTCTGAGAGATGGAATCTGAGACAGGAGGTCGTGTTGAGCGAGGTAGCCTGTCTCATTGTCCGATTCGCCATGATCACTCATTGGCTCGTCTTCATGCCTCCTAGTCGCAGATGCATCTTTGGAAGTATGATTGTCCCATAGATGCAGTCTTGCAAAGTCACCGAACGGCATGATCTTTTGCCCCCATCCTTCATCAGTGTAGGACCGCCCTATCTCAACGGGGACAAGCCGACGACCGTCGAATGTCTTCTCCATCCAATACTTCCGAGAGGACCAAGATGACAGGGCGGGCCAGTGGGTGATGGCATCTGTGATGACGAGTGGTGTCCGAGATTGGGTAACATGATGTACAAATTCCTCGAAAGGAAGATCTAGGGCCGAGACACGAGATATGGGGCAGTTTAGAGATGGGAAGGGGACGTTGCCTTTGGGAAACATGACGTCTGTGGAAGAAGGATCATCTGAATCGGAATCGTCTGCATCGTCGACGATCTGACGCAATGGCGTGGCAGCAGAGAGGGCATCGAATAGTGAGGATAACACATCTGTCCGACCAAGGCCGCCAGCCAGTAACAGGGCATTATCAAGCACAGATACAGCCATGTCTAGCCAAGGGCTGTCAGGATCCAATTGCTCTGGTGGCCCCCTCACTGCTTGCTGCTCGCGCTGGTCAAGACAACAAGCATCGGATATCAATCTTTGAATAACCTGACATGCCTTGACAATGCTAGCATCGACGTAAAGCCGTTTCCAGCAGTCGTGGACATTTTTGTAAGGGAAGACACGCAGGTTCCTGTCTGCTAGCTCGAGCGCTTCGTCCGGGATCTGCGTAGAAGATCGGAGACGGCAGGAAAGCTGTCGTTGAAGCAGGCAAGGAGGGGATCGGTGGGTGAGGGCGGGGAGTCAATGAGACGAGACCGGAGGGAGAGGATGTGGGATTGGAGGTTCTGCATTGTGTATGTATGTATGTACTGCCCGACGGACCTTCGACGCGGAAGCCCTCTTGCTGCATCTCATCTTTGATACGCCATGGATGGGGACGGTGGAGTGGAGGTTTGATAAGGGGATGTGATGTGATGTGATCTGATTAGATGGGCTAGATTAGATTAGATTAGATCAGATCGATAAAATAAGATAAGATGCGTTTTACATCAGATAATATAAAATTACGCCGGCAGAATGCAAGGGATGATCTGCAAAAAGGCAACGGCGGCTGATTGGCTGCGGGCATCGGCGGTGACCTCAACCCCTTCATCGGGGCTCCCCCATCTCGATCTTCACTCAATTTCAACCTCCAGGAAGTAACATCCAGCGACAACAACCACAACAACCACTGCCTCCAGCCGGCCCACTTCATCCTTTGCTGCTCTCCAAGCTGTGCGGATTCCTTCGCAACTACCACGCGACTCATCTGGAGCTATATCCGTCCTGTCATCGCCACGTGCTCCCTTCCACGCTGCTGACTGTACGCACCGGCTTTTTCTCGTTTTTCTGCCCGACACGGCTTGTACGAGAAGATTGTTGCCTCTGTCAAGTTCATTCGCCCTTTTATTCCTTATAGACGCGATATAAAATATTAAGACACGTCGCCTGTTGGTTACAAACGCATTCGTCGTCAACGCTGCTGCTTGTTGCAAGTCACTATCTCCGCCGATCGCAATTATCACACCGACCCGACCAATCGGACCTTGAAACTCTAATACGCCCAAGAGAACTCACCAGGAGGGAGAAGGGCAAAAAAAAAGGAGAGCCCTTGAAGCGCGTCACTGTCGCGCATCTATCCGCGAGACACGTTCATATCTGCCAACCAATCCCGATAAGACGAGATGAAGACAGCTGAATTGAATTGAACAACGAGATGAGGTGAAAATAGGGGAGCAGGCAGAGGCAATTTTTTGCAAATGTTTGACATCGCATTGCACGTGAAATGAGGTGATTCAGCACTGCGAGCATTCAGTTTTTTCAGACTCATGAGGATTTAAGGTCAGGACAGCAGCAGGGACACGCGCGATCACCCAATGCAAACCAAGCAGCTGAGATTTCTGTGGCTTCTAATGCATTGATTGGTAGTCCACCAGCGTGGATGAGCTATCCATTTGTCGGGCAGCCACAGACCGCGCATCCACCTTCTACTCAAGGAGGAACAAGCGATCAGCGCTCAGAGACAAATTCGGCACAGCAGTCCTTCCCTGCAACGCCTCTGAGGAATCGTCAGCAGCACCCAATGCCGTTGTATTATCCACCCTATGGATATCTGACAACGCCTACGAGTGCTATAAACACTCCTCAGCAACTGCACGCGTCAATCACAAATCCTCCGTCACCTTCCATGAAGCTTTCTGGCAACTCGAGTGCTCAGGGACAGGATCAAGTTCAGGACCTGAGAATTAGTCGGTCAGCAGTGGCTGGCAAATCATCATCCCTTCGAGCCTCGTCGCAACCTGCAAGACCTTCTCCCAGCGAGAGTATCTCTGGACAAAGGGGGAATACAAGTGGCCGTTCATCTGGCTTCACACCAGTCGCGAACTTGACTCCGTCTCAAAGGTCTACAGAGGACAGCTCTCGCTCAGAAAGTCCGACCAAGAAAAACGCCGTGCCATATCGCAGTCTTATTCCTTCGAAC
>JAGYIB010000270.1:0-11858 GCA_024244615.1 Ascosphaera pollenicola | reverse complement strand
CGCACAACCCGTCACTGCACGGTGCACAGCTGCCTTCAAGATTGTCTCCCGGTCAAAGCCACGTGTGATGACTACCGCCGGATCAACTGGTCTGCCGCTCGCCGGTGCTCCTTCAACCTCAACTTCAACTTCGACTTCTACCTCACCTCGTCCCGTCACCGTCACCGTCACCGTCACATATCTCCATCACATCACGACCACAGCAGCAAGTCACATCGCCGTCTTGATTGTCATCATCTCCTTGCTACCGTAAGGCGTGACACTGCTCTCCGTTCTCTCGCATCAGAGACGCTTTTCGTGGTCAACCCATCCTTCAGTCCCATCCTGTCAGATCCGATCCGGATCTTGTCGCGCTTATCCTCTGCTCAGACGACACGGAAAAGAGCAGTCAACCCATCTGATCTTTCGCCTAAACGCTTGGTCAAACCAAAGCAAACTTCACAAGCAGCCGTTGTTCGTTGTTCCAACAGTCTCTTGTTTTATCTTCTTTGTGCTCGTTCCCGCAGTGGCCAGTTGTGAAGCTTTGACCTGCTTCTTTGCTGCCTCATAACACCCATATATCGCTCTCATCCCATCAACAAACACACGATACCATTGTCGACATCTTTCATCCCTCGCTTTTCTCCATTCTCATCAACCATCAAAACAACAAGATTCACCTCCAATCTTCACAATGTCCGCCAAGCTCGACCAGTCTCTCGACGAGATTCTTTCTTCCACACGCCAGCAGCGCCGCCGCCAGCAGCGCCGTGGTGGCCCTAAGCCCGCCCCTGCAGGCGGTGTTCAGAAGCAACAGAGGGCTGCAAAGCCTGCTAAGGCTGCAGCTCCGGCCTCTGCCCCAGTTCCTATCACTGGCGACAGCAAGATCATCGTGAGCGGTTTGGTACGACCTGGTTCCTCCTGCATCTGAATTTGAATTTTTCAATATCAAAGCTCGCCACCTACTTCAACGAACCCAACCCGTGCTAACTACTATCAGCCCTCCGATGTCGATGAAGCGAGTATCAAGGTACGTTGATTGATAGAGATCATGCATCTATGCCTAGCTAGCTTGTCGGTTGGCTGGGCTCTTCTTCTCTTTTTCTTTATCACCTTCCCATTCTTTTCCTCCCGTTGCGCTGCGTCATCGAGCGTATTTGTCATAGCGTGTCCTCCGTGTCGTCTCCGGTCGAACCTCCCGCTCTTCGACGAGTCGCGCTCTCTCCTTCTTTCTCCTCTCGATCATGGATGGAGCGCGCATTCTCGTGAAAGTAGGCTTGCGGGCAACGCAGCGTTGGAGACCAAGAGTCTTTGTGGGATCAGCCGGCCCCACGTCTGAGAAGGTGTCCTCTTGAGCTACTCGTCTCCAATGTTAACCTCAGCAAGACTTGGTACTGCACGCTCAACATCCACACTTGCGCAGCACTCTTCTTATGGACGAGTTTGTGGGAACTAAGGGTCAATGGACGAACCCTAGACGCAAGATCGTTGAACGCTCCTTCTTCCCACTCCGATACATCTGAGAATGTTGGTTACTTCCAGACCTCAAATCTGTTGATGGGAGCAGTTTGAGGGAATTCTTGGAACGATAATCATACTTCGGGACTTGAGGTCGAGCAGAGATCTTGTGTCGAGTCTCGCTGATTGACTGATTGAACGCCTCGTTGGTGAGGCATCGGTTGTTATTTGAAAGAATCACTCGCCTTGCGGGTATAGTCCCTGCTCAATTCAATTTGCTACTGAGCTTGAGATGATGTATGCTTGATGGGGCATATAACGCTCGACTCGTACATCTCAAGTTCAATCATTCATCAGCGGACAGGGTTGTTTACGATCACTCTTCCGTTCGTGCGGTTCAGAGGAGTTTACCGACTCATTTGTGGAAGTGATATTCTACTCAAAGATGGGAATCCATTCGGGCCCTTCTGGTGCCCAGTAACGGGAAACCCTTTGGCTGTGTCAACCCAGCCGTTGGGATGGGTGAAAATCGACAAGTGTTGCAAGGCTGGGTCTGAAATACATCCATCGGAAGATGACATTTCTTGCGGACTGAAATGGTTCACAATATTTTTATACCGTCTGGCGTTTTGGGAAGGACGTCGGCGGGCACAGTGTCGAGCCCACGCTCGATGTATCGTTCTTGTCCGATTGCACCACAGCATAGCACAGCACCTGTCAGCTCGAAGCCATGCGGTATTTGATAACGATTTGGGAGTTCTCATCGACACCACACAGACGCTATTAGTATATCGTCATGAGATTGTTATCACATAGCCGCATCATCCGACATTCACCTTCGGCCTCGGGATGTTGCATGGAAAAGGCGAGTGCCCAGTTAACAGGCTCTGAAAGAGTCTTCACGAGGCAGTCTTGAGAAATTTGTGCGTTTGTTCCACAGCGGGACAGACGTATGGGCACTGGGTCCTTTATCTCGCAATTATATGGCTGGCCAGCATCGCCGCTCTACAGAAGTGGCTACATTGGACGGAGCAATAATGATTGGCGATGTTGGTATGCTCCTCATAGAGTCGTGTCATCACCTAGTTTCGCTTTGTGCAGACCGACCCTTATCCCTACCATGCAGCAGTCACCGGCTTGAGTATGGTTTAAACGATTTGACACGGCTCGATGAAAAGACCGCTTACTAACTACTAACCTGCTGTGGTGCTGTTGGCACTGTGCTCGCTGGCTCTTTTTCTAACGTCGTCTGATGGTATCAAATTTATATTGGGTCACTGACCTTTCCGTTCCCTTCTCTTTTCGTGCCGAATATCTCACACGCCGAAACAATCGTCCGCGAGGAAGAGAGACAGGAGAGATGGCCGGAGACTTTCGCTCGCGCGTTTGACTATCCTTTTCTCCCTTTGGTTCTGCTTTTTTGTCACCCGCCACCACTCCGTCTCGTCAAATTCTACAAACATTCCTCGTCAACGACTATACTGATCCGCTTTTCCCTTCACTTGTCTTCAATAGGAATACTTCAGCAAATCAGCTGGTCCAGTCAAGAAAGTCATCTTGACATACAATCAAAACGGCACATCACGCGGTATCGCATCAATCATATTCAAGCAGCCAGAGTCCGCCGCCAAGGCCGCCAAGAACCTCAATGGCATGCTTGTTGACAAGAAGCCAATTAAAATTGAAGTCGTCGTTGATCCTACGAAGGTTCAGGCCGCCGCTGCCTCGACTGGCTCTAAGAGTCTAGCTCAGCGTGCTACGTAAGTTGCCGGACCTCTCGCGCTCCCGTCTATAAGACACTAACCAGTTCCCTCCGAACCTCACAGTCAACCGAAATCCACACAGCCAGCCAAGGCTGCTGCTCCCAAGAACAATGCTGCCGCACGCGGCGGCCGCCGTAGGGGCCGTGCTGGCAGACCCAACAAGCCTAAGCCCAAGACAGCTGAGGAGTTAGATCAGGAGATGACAGATTACTTCGTCCAGGCCGGTGCTGGCAGCGGCGAGGCCGCTCCTGCTGGTACTAATGGCCAGGCCCCAGTTCAGGACCAGGCCCCGGCAGCTGCTGAAGGTGACGATATGGGCATGGATGACATTGTAAGTCCGAACGAAGGAATTGCGCTTATTTGTCATCATTCCATTGCTAACAATCACTTACCAGTAAACTCACCTTCGGCCATCATCATGAGTTCAGTCAGCCATTGATCTTTCTTCTCAATGACAAAATGTCGATCGTCGAGTTTTCCTATCCTTCAGTTTCGCGTTTTGTTGTCTGGTCTTCGCTCAACGCTGTTCATGTTTAACACTCTTTTTCTTCTTCCAGCTCACAATAAACTCTCTTAATTTGCAAATAGCCGGCGCTTCCTCTCCTCGAATCCATTCATCCTGTCGCGTCTGTGTGCATCGGCTCATATGCCGTGGAAGTGCTTTTCTGGTCTACGAATGAAGCATCTATATACGTTCTTTTACTGTGAACCACTCGAAATTATCAACTTCATTCAACATTCATTCCTTCCATGGCTTCAATAGCTGTTATATATCTGATAATTCAGTCATGCCCGTTGCAATACCCCTTTAGTTATCTGGAACACGTCTTGTGATGAACAGGTTCCCCTTGTTGTCATATTTGCCAATGTCACCAGTTCTATAAATGAGACTTTTTCGGCCCTTGATGCCATAAGCACCATTCTCCAACCACTTGATGTTGCGTATGAATCGTTTCCTTGTCAACTCAGGGTTATTCATGTATCCCATTCCGACGATAGGGCCCTCGATCAAAATCTCACCCTCATGACCCCAAGGAACCAGCAAACCCCGAGGACTGGCAATCCAGATATTGGCACCTTTGGGGAACCCAATGCTCTGGAGCTCATAGAGGCTACGATGCTCATAGTTGATAGCAGCATAAGCCGTGCACTCGATGGGGCCATTGGCTCTGACGATGTGCACTCTCTGCCACCAGTGCTCAATATCGTCCTTCCCGTGCAGGTTGCCTACGACGACCAGTGTCTTCAGTGATGGAACGGTCTCCGGTGAGATTGCACGGCAGGCTTGTGGTGGCAGCTGGACAATCGTCGCGTTCATGCGGCTCATGCTGCCTGCGAGGTCTTGCAGTTCGTCTTGACGCGGGACGCACAGGCAGCCTCCTGTCGACCATGTAGCGAACATGTTATGGATGGCGATGTCGACTCCGAATGGTGGGACATCTGAGTTATACGCCGCCAGGTCGTATACGCGCGAGTCCTTCTTGAAGCCCAAATAAGGGGTTTGATAATGCAAAGCTGAGCAAATATTGATGTGCGAGATTGGACAGCACCGTGAGCCCGTCTTTTGTGAAGAGAATGCCAGATAAGCGATTGACTGGGGGTCTCTTTTGACAGCGTCGTCGGGCAAGACAGGACCGCTGTCATGCTCGATGCCTTCATTGACAACGATTATACCTTCATGTCGCGAGATATGCCCCGCGAGAGGCTTAAATCTTTCAGAGATCAGGATGAGGGCATCTTCGGCAATTGGCATCTTATGCTGGAGTCGCTGTTCTACGACCCGATGGTTCAGGAAAACAAACGGCTTGCCCGCCTTCACGGCTCCTAGCACGGCAACGGATGCCCATGCTGATTTGTCGAACATGACGTAAATGGATCGGACGCCTCCATGTCTGTTCACGATGCGATATGCTAGTCTAGAGGCTAGCTCGTCGAGCTTGCTATATGAGAATTCCCCGTCCCAGGCGTGGACTGCTGGTGCGTCGGGTTGTGATCTGACCGTTCGGCTAACGACGTCTTGGAGGCATTCTTCAATCGGCTTTGGTACCGTGGCTCCGTTCCTCCAAACTCGAAGACGGTCCTGGGGAGGTTCTGTTTGTTCAGGCATCTTTGAGATAACGTGGCCAGTGATTCAGAATGGGCAAACTGCTGAGCGTCGGCCGACTTGATTGTCACCTGTGAACGAAACGCTGAGTTGATCAATTGTTCGGCAACGAAGTGGGATTTGACTTACGGAATTTCCGATGTGACGTCGTCGGCACGTTTGAATATAAGGCAGATGAATCCCCGGTCAGAACATCAGCTACCTGGAGCGGGGCATTGCCCAGTCTTCGCAAGAAGATGATGCTCAGTCTCAGCGAATGATGGGCCCTTATTTGCTTGATCTCAATGACAGAATCCACCATGAGCCTCATCGCGCCTCGTCATTGTGGCACAGTCTACGCACCAAGCCGGCTTCCGAAACACCACTCTTGTCGTTGACTGCGAGTTGAAAGTCTGCACCATCATTGATGTGATATGCAAAGGACGTCAACTCATCGTTCTAACTTGTCTTCAATTTCTCACCAAGAACTTTCACGAACAACATCAATTGCGCAGCTTGGCTCTCGCATTTTCACGATCAAACAACTTCACACGACTGGTTGCTGCCTCCAGGGGAAGCCAAGCTGGGTTCATGGAACTTTGATTCTCAAAAACAAGCTACCGTGCACTTTGCACATTCCGATATGTGCGCCAGGAAAGCCAGCATGTTACGTGCGATTAACGCCAGCATTTCTCATAAGAGCCTCGCCTTTGAAGTTAATTCAGACTCCTTAACAAGCCTCACGTTGTCCAAGGCGTGGGCCCCCTTGCTGCCCTCCATCAGCACGTTTGCTGGTTTCTGATCTTCTAGCTTTCTCCATTTCCAAGCTTTGATGACGGGTCTGTCGACGTTCATCCCTTCAATGATATCGACGACCCAATTGCCGATGTTCGGCAGGTACTTGAAGGCGTGCCCACTGCCACCAGTTGCAACCATGATATTTTGATTGCCTGGAACGCGGTCGATAACAAAATGATTATCAAACGTGTCGGTGTACCAGCATAACCTAGTCAGGGATAGATGAAGACCTTCGCTGGCAAGCTCTGGAAGCTCTTTGTCGATGAATGCTTGGACTGTTTTATGTGCTTGATGAGGAATGCTTTTGATGGTGTCTTCGGTCCAACGTGTGATTGGGACACTGCGTTCCTTGCCATCATTCTGGACCTTTGGATGGGTATACTTCGTACCCCTATAGCCAATTTTCATCCATCCATCATCATTGCGCGGGAATCCATACAAGCCGCCACTTGCACCATCGCGCATTCTATATTGCCATGATGGAAAATTTCCAGGAGCAAATCTTTCGAACAGTGGTGATGATCTTGGAATTTTCAGTAGAGCGACTGATCCAGCAGTTGTCTCACAGAGGCCGTCAAGCTGAGGAAGAATTGAAGGGGTCCAACCACCGCACGCGATGATTGTCAGGGCAGATTGATGAGTCAAGCCATCTTTGGTCTTGACGCCTGTAGCGTGTTTGCCCGTCGCATCGTAGACGAGATCAGAGTAGGTGCCCTTGGCTGGACCGAAAATGAACTTCACGCCCAACGATTTAGCCTTGGTTAGTGCAAACCGACACGCATTATCAGCCACAGTGAGTCCACCAGTCGTGTCTAAGACACCAGCAACTGTCAGATTTCTGCGCTGCCTATTAAAGGGATCAATCGCATGTCCGAGACCTTTAGCCCTAGCGATGGCCTGGTTCTTGGCGTTTGAGATATCAAGCTGCGAGTCCTTGAAACCCGCCTTCTCCATATTTTCGATTGTCGCACGCTCAAACTCCGGCAATTTTGGATCGTCAAGGACCGCAAGATGACCATTGTTGATGAAGACTCGGTCACTGGTGGTCAAGCCTGGAGGGACGAGAGAGCCAGACTTGATTTCGGCATTCCATGCATTCCATCCAGCGATGGCTTCTTGCGAGAGAGCCTGGTATTCCGTCTGAGCACCATAAGCAGAGCGTATGATTTTGTTTATATCTTGGATGCACCTGCATCAGTAACAACGTACAATGATTGAAACGGAGCATTTGGAGGACTACTCACCAGCTGATGCTGCATCGCATCCATTCAGATATGAATAGTGAGTTTTGTTATATTCGTTCTTATCAAGGACGGTCACGTCCGTATACCCTCGTCTTGCGAGGTGAAGGGCAGTTGAAAGACCGAAGATGCCGGCTCCTACGATCACGATCGGCTCTGACTTGCTAAGAGCCATGATCATATGTTGTCTAGCCTGCAAACGGTCAGAATGGTGTAACCTTAATTCTGAAGGTAATTGAGGACGGCATTGAGTTCTTCGATGAAGCTTCGAGTACGAAAGTTCAAGACTTTATCAGTCCTCAAGTTTCTGTCTGCAATAGCCGACCTGCATGCATGAACGCGGCATTCAACCATACAATGGCGAAGGAGAGACTGGTCAGGATAATTTCTCATCTTCTTCTGGGAGTGGTGGATAATGAAACCTCCTGCTAGCGGCGGTTGTGATAAGCCGCCATTCCATGCAATAATCGCTACATCTTGCACGATCATTGCGTGACTGGAGATGGATTGGGCCTGACAATCTCTGATAACGCCTTTTGTCTTACACTCGATCAATTGATAGATGTTTGCCTTATACATATATGAGAGGCCATCATGCATCGAGACAATTGAGGCATGAGACCTTGGAAATTACTTTGGCATTGCTTTTCAGCATCTGGCTCTTGGTTACCAATATGGGACTCAAAACGCTCTACAACGAGTCGACAATTGCAAACTATGCCAGAAAGATTCGGGAATCACCTAGGGAATTGATTGCCAATTATCGTCTGCTATCCACTGTCACTTACTATGCTTTGTGTGGACTACCTTTGGGTATGTTTGCTGCTAGCCCTCATACTCATGACTATTGATGAATGCTGACCCCTGAGCTGTAGCTTGGGATCAATCATCGTCTGCTGTAGTTCCATCCCTGCCGGGATTTAAAAACACATTCAACATCTCATCAGCGACCAATGCAAAAGACATAAGCAAATTTGTGTGTTTTGTTTATATCGGAGCTGGTGTGGGGGCAGGTCTGGCATACTTCTTCAACGACAGAATTGGTCGTCTCTGGTCAACTCGCTTATACATGACTGTGTGGATGATTGGCCAGCTGATCGCAACGTTCTCTGAGGGAAGATCAGGCGCACTTTACACCGCACGAATTATCTCTGGACTTGGTATTGGAGCGACAACTGTTATCGGCCCTATTAGTGTCGTGGAAACGGCTCCAGTTGAATTTCGAGGGCTCATGAGCGCCTGGTTCAACCTCTACATGTTGATGGGTGGCTTCATTGCTACTTTCACGACACTGGGTGTCTTTCTTCATGTGCCGGAAGGAAAGCTTCAGTACCAGATTATCTTTTTCGTGCCAATCATCTTTTCTGGGCTTCATACGGCTTTGTCGTTCTTCATGTGCGACAGTCCTCGTTGGCTTTACCTGACTGGCAAACATGAGAGATGCTTGGAGACCCTTCAGAAACTGCGAGGCTTACCAATTGAGTCACCTCGAGTCCAGGCTGAGTTGAAAGAACTTCAGCGGTCTGTTGAACGCCAGCGAAGTATTGGTCCAGGCATCATGACTGTTGTTAAACAGACCTTTTTCGTACCATCAAACCTTCGCAGAGTCCAGCAGGTGGTGTTTGCGTACGCTCTCGCTCAGCTGTCAGGGGCCAACAACATCACCTCATACTTGATGCCCATCTTGAAAATGATCGGTACCGGCGGAGGTCCAGACCGCTTCATGTTCATATCAGGCATGTATGGTATGTCGACTTTCTTCTCCTGCATTATCACGAGCTTCTTTTTTATAGATGCTCTTGGTAGAAGAAAGAGTTTGCTTCTTGGCATCACCATTCAAATGATATCAGACATCTATATCGCTGCATTCATTAAATGTCGTCAGGACGGACCAACGCCATCGACTGGCGCAGGACAGGCTGCCATAGCAATGATCTTTATACATGGGTTTGGATACGCTACAGGTGAGAATTGTTTTTCATGAGCTACATTTTCTGAACGCCGGTCTCACAAAATTGCAGGTCTTCTTGTGCTTCCGTACGTTTTTGGTGCAGAGCTCTGGCCCGACGAGATACGCTCATTTGGGGCCTCATTTGGTCAGTTGTTTCATTGGCTTTTCTACTACGGTCTAAATCAAGGGTTGCCGTCGTTGTTCTCGGAAACAGACAATTGGGGGACCTTTGTTTTCTTCGCTGCCTGGTGTTTTGTTGCTGGTATATATGGCTTCTTTGTCATTCCAGAGACAGCAGGAAGAAGCTTTGAAGAAATGCAGGTTCTCTTTGAGCAACCAATTTACAAAGCCTACCAGACAAGCAAGCAGATTGAGAAGACACAAAAGTCCTCGTCTTCGTCAGATGTGGAGAGGAGTGCTGAAGTGTACCAGCTTTCTGATATAATATCTGATATTTCCCACAGCAACGATAACAAAAAAAACGCTGCTACCACAGTGAATCCAGTTTGAGGCATTTGTTTTAGGATGTACGTACATTTTATCGCTCAAGGTCCATTTTTGGAGTACCCAATTGACTGCCCTCTGCCGAACAAGACCGGAATACAACCAGCAGCCGTTTGTGTATGCGTCATAAACAGGAAGCTTCGTTGCCTCCTGAATTGTTTCGGCGAAGGGAGGCATCTGAGTATACTCCAAATCAAGTGCTCCAGTCCGAGGATGATCATGAACAAGCTTGGATGCAATTTCAAGAAGTCCGGTTTCAAGCTCAGAAACAATGTATGGTCCGTTATCTCTGCAGAGGCGTCTTAGAGTGCCGTCGGCAGGTGCCCCTCGAATATGTATTCGGTTCACAAGCTCGGGTGCGACACCTATGGCTTCATTATGCGCCCTGCCTAGCAGAGTATCATCATATGTAAGGACACCTATCTCATTGTTGGAGCCAGGCAACATTGGTAAAATCGATGGAATTTGGACGAGCGCCGGCGTTGCAACCGGAATGGGGAGGCGGCTGGCTAATCTGAGACCACACCTGTTGTGATCAGCCCTTGTCACACAGTACTATGGTTGTTAACCGTTGCATCCCACTCTTTCTGAGCCATGGCTAAAAAGCCACAGCTGGTGATGATGCCGACACGTCCACGGGCAGCGAGCCTATTACCCGCATCGACGGAACAGTCCAAAAAGCCCGGATCGTATGCGCTTTCTGTGACGACCTGTTTTTGTGTCAATTTCTCTGCTTTCTCCCGAACCAGTGGGAAGGGCCATGTTTCTGTATTGAAGGGGTCGCCAAGGGCGCGATGAAAGTTGGCTTCGATTGCAATAAACCCCAGGGGCGGCAGTGTAGATCTGATGTCAGAGGATGGATGAATCAACGCCATACCGTTGCGAGATTAAGAAGGACGCTCTGTACCGATCTGATGTAGTATGTGACTCCTTGACGCATTCAAAGGTGACCTTTTCTAAATCTAATTGAATTCTTCTGCCGCATGGGCCCTTTTGTAAGGTTGAGGATGTTGATCCCATATGCATGAAGATTGCGCAATATGACCTCCACTTTGAGACCTCGCGATTCTGTACCTTCGTCCATGGCATGGCTGCAGTAAGAATTCAAAGACTGAAGAATAAAGGGTTCTCAGATGTTGTACGGAGCACAGACGGTTTGTCAACCCCTGAGTCCAGGGGTTCTGCATCCATAGTTCGTTGTACGGATACCTTGTAAGCCCTAACGTCAATTCAACCGCTGACCACAGCATTTTGCACCCTTTGTCGGTCCGTAACTGGGTAGGAAAGCGGGAGGCAAACTCTATGGACCTTCATCCATGGTATAGATCAGGGATCCGGCTCTTAAATATGTAACCTGCAATGCTCTTGTAGCGGGCGTTGAACGGTCGCATAGGCAATCTTCATATACAAAAACGACCAAATTGTAAGTACAAAAACAGATCACATCAAGATTCGGATTTTCAGCGGGCTGATGACTGATTAAATGGCAATACAGACCTACCAGAAGAATGACCAACCCGCCATACCCCCCGAAGGACAAGGTCCCAGAAACGCTTCACTGCACCTGTAAAGACAAATGTACATGCTGCACTGGGTGCATAGGCAGGCACATGGGCCCCGGCTCGGAAATTCACCCGCGATACTACCTTGAAGAGATCTCATCGCTGAAGACGCAACGAAATTTACTCGCGGGTTTCGCAGTAATCAGCCTCGCCGTTTGGTCATTCAACCGATGCCCAGGATAAAGGGAGATATAACAGCGAAGGAGATGGTTATTTATTCAAGGTTTGGGCTCGTGGTGAGATCCCTCCAGCAATCTCGCCTAGAAGTATGGTAGATGTTGACATGAATCTATGCTCTTTTGATGACAAGTCTTTTTCCCGCCTGGTCTCTTAGATCAGAGCACCGTTCCATGCATATCAAGAGATCCGCTGAGTGATATCTCAGAGACGGCATCGTAGGACCCACCACCAGAGCTGTAGACTTCCTGAGATGTCGGCTCCAGACCACGGGCAGGCAGGGCTATTTGTCAAGAGGAATAGACCCTCGTAGTTGAAAGTAGATTTCGAGTTTAGTCGTTT
>JAGYIB010000269.1:0-11891 GCA_024244615.1 Ascosphaera pollenicola | reverse complement strand
TCATTGAACACCAAAAAAAAGAGAAAAAATGATGGGATCCCACATACAATAACCATTAGAATAGATTCCAAACACAGGTGTTGAGCTGCTGGCCATTGATGTGCGTGGGGATCTTGTAGAACCCGTTCTTGCGGATTGCAACGATAAACTGGTTATCAGCGGCGCTGTACTTTTGAGGGTAGTCCGCTGGCTTGGCTGGGATTCTGCAGCAGTTGAACATGTACTTGTATGAGGCCATGGCCATGGGCTCCTTGCGGAGGTACTCAGGCTCCAAGGAACCAGCATCGACCTCCTTCTTGAACTCCAAGGCGGCGGTTGTGACAGCAGCAGCACGCTTGGCCGGGTTACGTCTCAACTTGTCGTCCTTGTAGGAGTAGAAGTAGCTGACGTAGGGCACAACGGGGTCTCTGTATGCTAGATAGGCGCTCTCGTTCCACCAGTCGTACAGCCAGTTCTCGACCTTAGGGTCAGCGGCCTTAGCGAGAAGACGCTTCTGGAGCTTCTCGCCCTCGCCGCCGGGCTTGACGAACGCCTGAACGGCTGCTGTTGTCTTCTTGAACTCCTGCTCGGACAGCAAAGGGTGAACGGATTTGAGGTAGCGTTGGCCGGTCTCCTCCAAGCTGGGGACTGGGAGCGTTGGTAGGGAGTCCTCGAAGCGGAGCATGGCACCCTTGGAGATATCTTCCTTGTAGCCTGCGTGCGGTCTTCATCAGCCAATTTGATCCATAGATATCAATCATTTCTCTCCCCCTTGATGTCTTTGCTTACCTTGCGGCACAGACGAAGCCTTGCGCGCCATTGTGAATGTAGAAGGTAGCTAAGAGATTCAGCTGTCAGCATCCCCCTTGCGCAACACTGAACAACCGCATGGCGATGCCAACATACTGGTGATTTAGCTGTTAGATTGTGATTCAAAGCGGAGCGCCCAGCAAGAGTAGATGCGGATAGGCGGGTTCGCGCAGCGAGTCTGAACATTGCTATGAAGAAAAGAGTTTCTGCGATGTGCAGTGCGGCGCGAAGGAGTCGAATATATATACCAACGACAGTATACTCGATGCTCCTTTCGTTTCTTTTCTTTCTCGACGATCAACACCGGATATGAGCCAGGGAAAAGATGACAGAAGCGGAAAAACCTCGCCTGAAGCAGCAGCGGTATGAAGAGCCTCTTATGATGATGTGAGACAGCGGCATATCAAGGGCATGACGAGTCTGGGGGACTCACCCCCCAGCGCGTTGTCCTCGGTGAACAAGCGATTTGCAACGACAGCCGAACCTCGGCATTGGGATCCGACGGGTCTTTGCGACGGAGCGTTTGCGAGGGAGCGTGGAGAAGCTCTGGCGAAATGGCATCTTGGTCGCATCGGTCGCCAGCGCTGTCAGCTCGAGGACGTTGGGAGAAGTGGTCGCGTCTTCTGTGCGTCTTCCTTGCGTCCTGCTGCTTGCTGGACAACGCTCGTCGATGAAGCTCGTCAGGGCTCTCGCCTTGACACGGCCATGGAGGGACAAAGCAAGTGCGGTGACGTCGGCGTCCGTGCGAGAATGAGCCTCGGTGTCCCCGCGCATCTTCAAAGTGGCAGTTCTTGTACCGTGCAATGTACGGGTACATTCTGCGTTGCGCAGAACAGGAATCCTCCTATCTTCATGCCTTCGCGGCTATCACCGGTAGCTGCCTACTACTGACGCGGGATCAGAAGCTTGGAGCCCGCTAGTCGTGCTCTGGTCAGCGTGTCCCGTTTCTTCTGGAGCTTCTCGTCGACCTGGTCTGCGGGGATGTCGTCGATGCGATCCGTGAGATGCTCAAGAAGCTTTTGCCGTGACGATTCGAAGAGGAACAAACGCATGATCTCTTGCATCTGGGAGTGGACGAAAGGTCAGCGCTCCAGGGTCAAACAACGACAAAGAGAAGAGAACAGTGAAGGTTGATCCGCCTACCTTGTCAGGAAGATCTGCTTGATCCTCTGTGTCTTGGCCGATGTATCTGTCAACTGCCCCAAGCTTCTCACGGTCTAAGATGCTGTCTCTCAAGACGGCGAGCAATGTCGGCAGGTCTTGCAATTCCCCTCGGTCCTTTGTTGAGTCTACAGGATGACCAGTCACGCCCACATTTACGTCTGGCTCCTGGGCTCGTGCCTGGACTGGCGAATAGGTCATATTGTCCAGGTGAGACTGGTGGTCTGCATGGCGTTCCTGTTTGCGCAAAACAGACTTGCCCTCCTTTCGTCTCACTCTCAAACGAAGCCAGCGTCGTCTGCGAACGAAGGAGTGAAACCAGGGGTGATTACCGTGCCAGCAGAACTTGTCGCTGAACGCCAACGAGTACTGCCAGCCGTTCTCGTCAACATCATGCGACATGTCAATATACCATGACGGCCATGCCCATTCCCAGCTTGGATCAGGCACCGCCGCAGAGCTTGGGTTGGTCTGTGACGGACGGTAGTCGACTGTCGTCCAAGTGGCTACGTGTCCGGGCTTTTCTGAAAAGTAGGGTCGTCCAAATAACCAGCAGCCATCCTGGTTCTCATATAGAACATCCATTATGCTGTCCGGTGCTGTCGTGACTTCTGGAGCAGCCTTATAGTCGACTACTTTTGCGTCTGTTTCCTGTGCGAGCACTACCGGGTCGAGAAGACCTAGTAGTCTCTCAGCGGCAGGGTGCACAAACTCAGACTGCCGCTCAAGTGGACATGTGTCTACCTGAGTGCCCTTTGCATGCGAGCCAAGGGACTCGTTATATAACTCGTCTTCGTCCAGGAGCTCATCCTCCTGATTACCCGAGAGGTTCTTTCGTCCGCGGTGCCTCCACCGGTCAAGTAACCAGTACCGTCTATCTGGATCAGCGGCACACGACTGCGCCGATGCCCCATGGGCGGACGGGTCGACGAGAGTAAGTGTGGGAACATGACGGTCTGACGAGGAATCCGCAACGCCGCCTTGATTCGATGTTGCCGAAGAGTCTCGAGACATGCTGAGTGCGTGTGAATGCTGCCTGTTGGCGAACGCCGAAGACTTTTATTTTGCCGTCTTGCATCTGTAGCTTCTTGTAACAACGTGAGAAGATGCTCACGTAGACCGACTGTATAGCTTCTATCAAACTCAACGGCATGTTTTCATGTGTTCGGCAGTTAGATATCTAACCATGGTCAAGGCAGTGTCCCTGGTAAACTCTACCAGGGGTAAGAAGGTATAAGGGGTATGCAGATTCAGGGGTGCTACAGGCACATCAATGAACATGCGAAAAATGCTTATCGATCGATTTGATATACGATGGAACTCACGCGAGCCACCTAGGAAAACGATGTACATCCGAACTCCATAAAATGCATATACATATGCTGCTATGTATCTTGACTTTTAAAGCCCCTTAGAGTCCTCGCGTCTCCGGGAACTCATCCTCCATCTTCAGTCTCGCAACGACGTTCATGCTGAACAGCTCCTGGAAGAGTAGCTTTGCTGCGTATGGGATGACCATTCTGACAACACCCCTAGATGTCTTGCACCGCTGACACCACCCTGAGTAACCCATAAATCCACATTTTTCGCAGACGTCAACCTCGTGCTGATCCGAAGAGATCATCAACCGCTCGAGCAGAAGTTGACTAGTACCATAAGCGACTAAACAGTCACGCTCCATTTCTCCCAAGCGAAGACCACCATCACGGGAACGACCTTCGGTAGGCTGTCGTGTGAGAATAGACGGGGACCACGAGCTCTGGAATGCATCTTGTCTTGGACCATATGCTTCAACTTCTGGTAATAGATGGGACCTGTGAAGACGTAGAAAGGCAATGCATCTCCAGTGATACCGGATGTCAAGTAGTCTTTACCACTGTAGCTGAAGCCATGGTCAATCAATGTTTGTGAAGCTTCTTCCACAGGCGTGCCACCGAATGGAGTTCCATAACCGAATTTTCCTGCGAGAATGCCCGCTTTTCCGCTCAACAATTCTAACATCTTTCCGACTGTCATACGAGAGGGGAAGCCGTGAGGGTTCATGATAATATCGGGTGTGATACCCTGGTCGGTGAAGGGCATGTCAGCCTGCTCAGCAATAATACCAACAACACCCTTCTGTCCGTGACGGGACGAGAACTTATCACCAACTTCCGGTCTTCTTGTTTGTCGAGTCTGCACCTTGATAAGCTGGCTTTCACCCTCGGTAGCTGATATCAGGACCTTGTCGATGTAGCTGTGATCAGGAAGCTTGTATGTCTGTGGTGTTGGTAGATACGCCACCGGTCGACCGGCATCCGAACCAGTAATGCCCGAAGAAAGCGCGTTTTCTGGCGTGACCTTGTTGATGAAGACCTCACCAGCATTGACCTTCTCGCCAACAGCAGCAAGGCCGTCGTTATCGAGCAAAGCATGCTTCCGGATGGGTAATCCGTTCTCTCTGTCCGGCCCCTTCAGCTTATCCTTCGACCCATTGGAGTAGCTCTTCAAGGTAGTCGCATACTTTCTAAACACATGACACCTTCCAAATCCACGATCAACAGAACCCTTGTTCAAAACCAAAGCATCCTCGATATCGTAACCGGAGTAGGACATGACCGCGACCGTTGCGCTGTGTCCTGCAGGAAGCTTGTCGTAACGTGTCAATTCTATTGTGCGAGTTTTGACCATAGGCTTCTGAGGATAGACCATTGTGTATAGAAGAGAATCGATACGCATGTACTGATTGCTTGCAATAGCACCAATGGCTTGTTTACCCATAGCGCACTGGTATGTGTTTCGAGGCGACTGGTTATGATGAGGATATGGGATAAGGCCAGCGACGGCACCAAGGATTGTGAAAGGTTCGATCTCAAGGTGCGTAGTAGTGTCATTAATATCCTTCTCATATGTTGATATATTGGAGTCGTTCTCTTCGTTCACATCGAGGTACTCGACTAATCCTTCAATCAGGAAGTCGTCGAAATCCATGGTTCCCGCACGGAGCTTTTCAAGATGCCCTGCAGTAACTTTAGCTTTTCGGTTTTCAACAATGATTAAGGGTCGACAGATACGGCCATCGTCTGTTGCGATGTGGACTGCTGCTTGAGAATGATTGATATGAATGCTGACAAACTCTGAGATGCGGCCTGCACGTCTGAGCTTTCGGAAGGAGTTGAGGAAGGTTTTTGGCCGTCGAGTTAAAGCGATAGGCGAACCGTTCAGGAAGATGATGTATGCACCTTGTGAGTAGAACTCACGACCACCCAGCGTCGCAACATCCTCCGCACCAAGTGCGTAGACTAGCTTCCTGACGGGATCCTCCTCGTCGTTTGTGGTGATATGTGTCATGAGTGCAAGATTCTTGACTAGACCACAAGCTTCGCCTTCCGGTGTGTCAGACGGACACAGCATACCGAACTGTGACGGCTGCAAGGCACGAGGACCGCTGACCTTTCGCGACTTCTCAAACTGAGAAGCAATGCGAGTCATCATACCGAGTGCTGCGATATAACTCAAGCGGCTCAAAACATGGGTGACGCCTGCCCTTTCCATTCTGAAACGCTTCAAACTCCAGTTTCCGGTCGATATGGCTCTATTCATGCCTTGTGTGATTGAACTGCCATGCATAGCAATGACCTGAAACGCGTCAAAGGCCTCCGTCCTCACGGGTTTCTTCAGCACCTTGTCAATATTCATTTTGATGTCAAAGCAGAACTTTTTGAACAAATCTTCGAAAAGCAGCGCAAGCAACTGGCCCGCCAATTCAAGACGTTTGTTCCCAAGAAAATCTCTATCGTCGACTAGGCTCGAGTCGTGTTTCGCCATGAGGACACGGCGAGCCATGTGGGCGACGAACAACGCCTTTGGCCGAAAGTTCATATCCTCCACCACAACGTGGGAGATGATGACGGAACTGATGGCCTCGATGGCCTCCTGGACGTAGTTTCTCCTTGGTGCGCCAAATGCAGTTGGCTTGCGGTTGATTTTGATCCTGCTTCCGATGTACTCCAACGCCTGATGCTGTGTGTATATACCCAGCTTGACTGCCTCTTCAAAATTAACGGTGAAATCCTCCTGATAGGCTTTGTCTACTCCTGCGATCAAGAGAAGGATCTCCTTGTCGGAGTGAACACCCATGGCTTTGAGGAGGATGACGATAGGCACGTCCTCGCTGATGACATTGTGACGCATATAGATCCGGTCCTTTTTCAAAAGCACATAGGACTTTGACTTTCGTTCGTTCGAAGAACTGGTCACTGAAGCCTGCACAACTTCCTTCTTTGCGTCTGTTTCGACGATCACACGATTCTTGCTCAACTGCTCCTGAACCAAGATGACCTTCTCTGTACCATTGACAATGAAATAGCCACCGGGATCGAGGGGACACTCATGGAGGGCGTGCAATTCCGCCTCCGTCCTATCTGCCAACACGCATTTCGAGCTCCGCAGCATCATCGGCATTCTCCCTATAGGCGTGCCCTTCCGCTTCACCCTCTGTCTGCCACGGACATATTCGAAATCAACGAGTATAGGCGCGGCATAAGTCATATCTCTCAATCGGCATTCGTTCGGAGTGATGTCGCTGTGGAATTTCTGATGCGGGTTCTCCGTCTGTTCTTCATCTGCACGACGAGGGGAACCAAGGTAAATGTTATGGAATCTGATGTAGAAGTTGGGATCGACATCGCTCCTGATCTCTGCGCTGGACTGGACGATTTTCTTTATCTGGACCTCGACGAAGTAATTATATGAATCGAGATGTTGCTTGACTAAGCCCTTGACTTTGAGGAAGGCCGGGAGAAGGTTCCATTTGTCTTGTGCAGTATTGATGGGATCGGTCAGAGACTTGTTGTAGTAAAACGGTTCAAGAAGAGCGCCGAAGTCCTGGTAAAGCACAGCAGTATCAGCTAACAGCATCAAGCCAGTATCCAAAGCATATGTTGCGAAGACCAGGAAGAGCTCTTACATCGTGCCTCACTTGACGTGAATTGGCATGGGCACTCTCATCGTGACCTTCGACGCCATACGCCTGCTTCGCGGAATTCATTGCTGCGGCGTCGCCGTACGGGTAACCACTCGAGCCAATCTATTTCATAGTCAGTATCTAGCCGCCCCAAGCAGATCGCCTCAATCAAAAACCAGAATCATCCGGCGCAAAGGCTGGAGGGGGTCCGCGCGTCGTGACATACCTCCGCACTAGCTATCGATCCCGCCGCTGTAGGTTGTGCTCTGCGGCGGGCAACGACCATTTCTTGTTATCTGACTCGGATGATGTAGCTGTAGCTGAGAATCATGGACCGTGGACTAGTCGTGAAGACCGCAATGGATATCTCCCGCCTAGCAAGACTGGAATAAAGAACGAATGCGACGACGGAAGCGTTGAGTTTGAGGAAGAAAAAGTTTCGAGCGCTGCGGGAGTCATTTTTTTGGTGGTCGGCGACGTAAGACTGCAGACGGCAGTATGAAACGGAGGAGATATGAAACGATGAGACATTCATACAGAACAGACAGCATAACGGTCATCACCACAGAAAATGGATCTCTCCTCCCTACAATATACGGGCAAAGGCAAAGGATTCAATCATGATCATCGTACATGCTTCCGTTGTCTCATAGTATCTACCATAGATACATTGATATGCGATGTAATTCCCCCGAACTGCGTGAGACGCACTTCCCCAGGACTCAGGCCACCCCCTTCACAGCATCAATCGAAACCTCGAAAAGACGAAGAAGACAGAGAAGAAGGATCAGGAGAGGCGAACCTACGGGGTTTAACAATCCTTGACGGGTCCCACGCAGGGGCATCAAGCTCCGACTCAATCGCACGGACCTTAGGCTTTGGCTCTGGCGCCTTAGCCCTTTTCACCGGTGGAGTCCAGATCAATCCCGCATCCATAAGGTACTGCATCCGCTTGCGCTTAGCGCCGCCTCCGCGAGCCTGGCCGCGCGAGCTGATTCCCTCGTCGACCCAGTCGATGCTAAGCACCTTAAACGACATCCCGTCGTGTGTCTTTCCCCACGGACGGGACTTGATGCCGTACATGATTGAAGACTCATATTTCTTAAGCGGGGGTAGGACAAGCAGGGTGATGTGCAGATCCTTCCCAGGCGCCGGCTCAGGCGGTAGCTGCGGCGTGCTTTTGCGTGGTTTTGACGATGTTTTTCGCGGCGTGACCTTGCCCGGAATGACCATTCGCGGAGTGACAGAACCTCTAGGGAAGAGGTCCATTGGACTAGGCGGGTCCGATTCTCTGTCCGACTCTGGAGCTGTTGATCCCGAGGAGCTCTTACTTTTCTCTCCATTCTTCTTCGATGTGGTTGCTCGCGCAACTCGTGGCGCGTGTCCATGCTCCCTTTTGATTTCCAGATCAAGCAAACTGAGATCCACCTCCTCACTCCAGCAGCCTCTGAAAAACCCCGCGTGCATTGCAGCAGCTACAGGATCAGAATCATCCGTGTACACCCCCGTGCCCCAGAGCGCACGTCGGTAGCAGATCTCCTCCCTTTTAGGGTCCGTAAGATACCACCGTGGAACACGGACCGTAAATGTACAATTCTCCTTCCCATAAAACCGAGGAGGCGGTCGTGCCGTCGACGTATACCCGAACTTATCATATGACAGCGCAGTCTGGTGAGACGCGCACGTGACTCGGAAATTAGGAACGCCAATCCTCTGGTCGTACAGTATAGATCCTAAATGACGTCTCGGTAGATGCGCAACGCTCCTCAAGATCGGCTCGAGATTGACGCGTGTGCGAAATTCGTATTTCGGAGGAGAAACACGAATGACACGGTGCTGTTGTTGTTGAACTGTTCCAGGAGAGGGCTGATACAGTGATGGCCCTGCGGGTATTTGGTTCGGAGAAACGTCTTGTTGCTGGTTGACATGATGATTGTAAGGATGATGGCCTTCACCGGCTCCATGATTATTTCCGCCATGTAGAGATAGGCGACGATATGCTATGGTCGGTGTAGGGGTATTGCCTGAGAGCCCAATGCTCACTTCCGGAACAGGGGGACCAGTTTTGAATGATTGTAAAGGACGCCGGCGGTGATAGTGGTGCTGGGACAATTGACGTTCATCTTCATTCTCGAGCACTCGTTGGCTAAGGCGAGGACGATGATGGTGATGGCTATAGGAATGTCAATAAAGAAGAACAACCAATTACTGCTTCCCAACCGACATTGAACAGCATGGCACGAGATGAATATACGTACTGATGATGGTGATGATGATGATGGTGAGGATGCGCTCTCTTCTTCCCATTATTCAGAGAAGCCATAACAGCCGCAGCCGCATTCGCAGAGCCGCTACCGTCGCCATCACTAGTCGAGACGGACGGTAAGGTTGGGAACGCGCCTGGGTTATCACTCTCACCCACCTTGCGAGAAATCCTCATATGCCCAGCCGCAGGATGTCTCACAGCATCATCAACGGGAGGTTCCGAGCGCATGGCTCTCCGCCCAACCTCAGAAGGAGGGCGCGTCAATGCCGCTGCCAACCGCCTACTCTCCTCTGTAGCCAACTTCGCAGCTGCATCTGAAGCAGCCGCACTAGGCGCACTGGTCGGACCAGCACCAGGACCTCCAAACCGTGACCCGGGACGGAATCCGCCAGCTCCAGCGCTGGGACTGACACTGCTGCCTCTCAGTCCAGCGGCAATTCCGCTTCCGATTCCGACAAACACGCGGCCCATCTCGCCCTTGACGTCGTCTGATATGGATGGACCCAAACCTAGAGCGTCAAGACCGGATTGCGCCTGAGCACCTTGAACGGCTTGCGGTACAGGAGAGCCGCGACCAGGGAGTATGGCGGGGACTGAGAATGGCTGATGAGGGGTAGATGTTCGTGCGGTAAGGGAGAGGGACACTGTGGGTGTTGTAGCTGATAGTGAAGCAGGTGCTGGTTGACCAGGCGTCATTGAACGACCAGACGTACCGGTGGACATTGGTCTATGCAGCATGTCATGGAGGGGAAAGTTTGGTGGCCTAGGTGGATCTTGACCAGACATATTCTGCTGCTGTTGCTGGTGATGATAGTGGTGATGGCCATGACCATGATCTCCTTGCAAATTGACCATTTGTGGGAGTTGTTGTGTATTAGAAGAAGGATGAGGAGGATGGCCAGATAAGGAAGGCACATAAGTTGAATTGGAAAGATGATGGCGATGCTGTGAGTGATGTGCTGGATGGCTTGCATGAAGATGCGAATGGTGGCCCGGGGGCAACGATTGTCTCTCTAGAGACGGTAGTGATCGCTTCCCGGCAGATGCGACAGCAGGTCCAGACAAAGGCGTCCTCGATTTACTTCGCGGCGACGAAGCTTGTTTGCTAGGCGGCTCGATGTCGAGACCAATTGCTGACTCCTGATGGGAAGTACCCGACCGCAACGCACCAGTGACAGGGGGCAAGGTAGTCCTAGGATTAGAGTCATACCATTTACCGGATGCAGATGATACGTGATGATGAGCCAGTCTGGAGAAAGTAGGACCAGGCGCGCCGAGACCTGATAAGGAAGGTGCAGGGCTGACGGCCCTTTGTTGTCCTTCCGAAGTCAAATTTCTATCTCCAATGGGAATGCGATTGTGTGCGAGACCAGAAGCAGGAACTCTCTGATCTAGATTGACATGGGAATGTGCGTAGCCTGGAGGTAGAGGATGATCTGACCGAACGCTGACAGACCTGCTTTCCGATAGTGATTGCGCGTGGGAATGTGCTTGCTGTTGTTGTTGTTGTTGCTGTGGTGGTTGCTGGTGATGATGGTGCTGCGATTGCAACCACCGCGCCCTTTCCCTATCAGCCTCCTGCTCGATGATCTGTGCCCCAAACCGCGCCTGTTGTTCTCTTTCTCGTTCCTTCTCGCGTTCCCTATCGCGATTCCTCGCCCGGTCGGCAAACCCAAACCCGGTGCCTGAACCACCACCTCCAAACCTTTCTGAAGAACTGCCAATCTGGGTCGGTCCCGATAGCGCACTGGGATCACCGCGAGTGTCTCTGCCATTATGGAGGCTTTCGGAGTCTCTTGCGCGTAAGACGGGTCGTTCCCCTCCTGGGCCGTCTGCGGAAGGTATTGTCGATTTTTCTAGTTCAGGCATTGAGCTTGGTGTTGCAGAGTGGGGTGGACCTGAGGTTGGGCCTGCGGGTGGATTGAAGGTGGTTGGGGAATTGCTGAAAAGAGATTGTCGGGGGTACGGCATCGAAGTGTTGCTAAGAGGAGCAGAGGATATTGGTGGTCCGTGATTGAGGGGCGAGAAATGTTGTTGATAGTGAGGGTGTAAGCCGGAATTGAGTGATGGCGAATATGGTCTAGCATGGTGTTCACGTAGAAAGCCAGGTGGGGGGTGCAGTTGTGGCGGTTGTGAATTCGGCCGTCGCAGGTTGAAACCCAGCATGTGCGATTCACGGTCACGCTCAAGGTCACGCTCTCGGTCGCGGTCTCGATCACGGCCATGAAACATTGCGCCTAGGCCGACGGGTTCGAGGGTGGTAGATGCTTGTCTGCGGTGAAACACAGAGTGTGCGGGGCCTGGTAAATGAGATCGAAGGCGATCAGGGTCAGAGCCCCTTTCCCGTCTTTGCTTTGGAGTCCTGGAGCTGTAGGCATTCTTTTCCCCGTCGGCGCCGCGTTCAGCTGCACCATGTTCGAATTGAGATGGCTCAGACTTCCTGTCAACGGGGCCAGGCAGGGTCCTCTCCGTGGCAACGTTGGCTCCTAACATAGACGATATTGACATGCTGGAGCTGGCGCTGGCGCTGGCGTTCCCATTTCCGTTTCCGTTTCCGGTCCCGCTTGCGGCTGCGTTTCCCAGGGGCGGCAATGAACGAGGGTGACGGGGGTGATAGTGGTGGTGGTGTAGGTGCGACTGTTGTAGATAAGACCTGAGGATTCGTGACAATCATGGTCTGGCTAAGGCGTTCCAGACCGCTAAAGAGCACAATATTCCGTTGGTCTGTGT
>JAGYIB010000268.1:0-11893 GCA_024244615.1 Ascosphaera pollenicola | reverse complement strand
GGTGGGTGTGGGAGTTGCAGTCGCTTCTGGTGTGGGCGGGAATGGGGGATCGAGGCATCGAGATGAGGTCGCAGAGGCCAATCCTATGTATCTCCCAGTGTATCCTGTGCATCGAGAACGATCAACCGTTGACTAGCTATGCATGTGTATGATACATACCACATACATTCCTGACGGCCAATTCAAGTCGACGCACAATTGCTTTTGGCTTCGTCTGAGCAGCCACATCGCTGTGGTGTAGCATCGACGTTTGCTCAACATCACACACAGCCTCCTGAAGAACGACTCGCCAATTGTCGTGGCGAGAGAAGACATCGTGTGCTCCAAGGAGATTCGGCTCTTCCTCCTCCTGCTGCCATCAGCAGTTTACGATTATCTTTCCTCAGCTATCTTCATGACCAATATGTAGCACAATCTACTGTACACACGCCCATCAGTCAGGTTATCAATCTATCGGTTAAGTAAGCAATTCTTCGCCATCTTTGCTGCACCGACTTCTTGCCGTTCCCTCGCCATGCTTTAGAGGATGGACCGTGGCAATGGGACTCTCTTGCGATTCCGTAATCCTGCACTGCTGCCCCTAGAGGGCTGCCGAAAGGTAAGAATGCCATAAGGGGGTCAGCCCACGTCGATGGTCGATAATACATACCCTATGATGAAATGATCGGGAGAAGCAGGGTCTGAAGATCATCCGTGTACAAAGTACTTTCATTGTACGGATACACTGCTTGTAAGAATGGGAAACCGACGCTAAGGGCCCCTGGCAACCTTTCACTTCTTGACTTTGAGAACTGGGCTGCTCCTTTTCTTGCGCCTTTGCTTCACTCTCATCTCGCACATTTCTGGGTGACCGCCAGCGTCAGTCTCCCTGAGGACGTGGAAGTAAACTTCTGCGATTGTCTAGCACCAGCTGGGCCGCCAACAATTGCTAAGTGACACGTCGTTAGACCCGGAAGATGCGTGTCGCTAGGCGATGGGGATGTTCGTCCTTGGCCGCTGCTGTACTTTGTAGAGGGAGTATAAGGCAGCGCCTCGCTGATCCTGTGGAGAGGACTGTACATCCAGACGAGGTGGGACCATTTATTTGTCAAGGGCAGGGCCGCAGCCTCTCCCTCCTTTCCTGCTACCATCCAACCTTGCCTTCATCCGCGGAAGTATCAGAGCGTCTCCTTGAAGACATCATGACATAACCCGCAGTCACGCCGTCCGCTTTCACAAGTCGTGTGATCCCCCTTCGCCCACCACTTCCCTCCCGCCCGAAAAGACAGGCGAGCGCGGTAAAATGGGCTGTTTAACCAAGGATTTGGAGCGTGGATTTTTCGTGCATCAATTGGGGGCTTGAGACTTTGCGGCTCTGACGTCGATGCCGTCTTGGCTCACTTTCAACATGTCCATTCCCCATGCCCTGTCTGCACTTGGCTTGGTGTGGCTGCTCAACACGAACGGTCGAAGTTGAAGACGCTTCAGCGGTCCGGCCAGGCGCACTCGTGTCATTCATAGTCGACTTCATGTTTACTGACTGTGTCAAACTCCCGCCTCCAAGTGACGGCGTAACAGCAGTATTCAGGACCACATTGACAATCCTCCGTTGCGTCGCATATTGATGAGTGCCAATTTACCCTCTCAACCGTCGGGTGTGAAGTCAGTGAAGATGGGCTCCTTGCGATGAAATCATATCCCCCATTTGCCGAACTGTGTGCGGGAACCTCAAGCGATCCCAGCAGCAAACACAGCACAGATTACGGGATGCTTCACACATACACATGTAAGCGCCTGACGTACCTGGGTGGGAGGGCCAATCATGTCAATACCTTCAACATTTGAGATTCTGTGCGCTGTGGGTTGCCCCTTTCCCATCCCATCCTCGCGTGTGGCAGTCTCCAAGCTCAACTTGCACGCAACTTTATTTGCGCCCCAAAATCACAGGCGAATGTGTCGTGCTCACCAGCAAGCAACATCATCGCCGTCACTTCACGTCTCGACAAGTTCGGCCGCTACAGATCTGCCCGTGCACGACTTCTCAGAAGAAATCTTGACAAACAGCAATTGTCTTGCTGGCTGAATTCTCGCGGATCGGGGTCGATGTGATTGACAGGCTGCGCTCTGCACTCAAATGACTTCAAATTGACAAGTACATATGTCCATGACAGTGCGGTTGAAGTTACCTGAGTCGGGGGGCAGCTCTGCACCCAACCATTTGCCCCTTTTCTCACAGTGCCCCCACTGATCTCCCCGATCGGTGTCCACGACATATGCGCGATTCGTCAGTGCTCTGCGGACTCGCTGGCCGGGTCACGGCTAGTTTGATAGCCACAGTAGCGATGCCATTGTGCATCAAAGGCTTAGAGAGGGGAAGAGCCGTACATGGCGGGTGGCTCACTGGAGGTCTGCTGATGGTTGACTGAGTTTGATAAGGGAGAGCGTTGGCAAATGCGCATTGGCAGACCAATTCCTGAATGCCCCTGAGTCGTGACTTGATAGAGAAGTGTTCTGAACTTGCTCAGCATGACCACATCTCCATCCGCGACTGTTGTGAACATGATTCAGCCGGCTAAGCGGGTTTTCACCATCCCCTGCGCCGCCCGCACACCGGGCACGATGCATCAACCGAGTTCGAATGATTTGCGTGATATGCGTTCAGCTGGCCGACCAGCCAACCAGCGTCATTTGTCGCCTCCCCTGTGAAAGTTCCTTCGCGATCATGTCACGGTCAATTGGTCCAGACGAGGTCATCCATGTGCTGTTTGCATTGCGTAAATTATAGGATGTTTACGCAGTTGATGGCGTCTTCTTTCTCCTGGTACAGCTGCACGCACGTTGATTGCTTGCTGGCTGCAAATGAGTGACGCACCATATGCCCGTACATACCTGACCGATAGCGGATGCGGATTGAGGCGGGGTCAATTCACCGTAAGAGGTCGCGGTTGCCTCAGTCGCAAGCAACATGGAACCCCAAAGGAAGACCAGAGGCCAGAGAAGCCGGGATTATTGAGACGGCGACAATCAGAATCCATCTAAGCCGGCCTGCTTTCTGTTACGAGGATGGTCGGACACAGCATTCAATTTGCAATGTTTCACGACAATAAAAGCTGGTTAACAATCGACGCGACAAACCCATTTCCAACCGGATGTATCTAGCAGCAAACGATGTAGCAAGACACTTCGCAGGCAAGCTCGCCTGGGCTGCAGAACGTTTATCATACTGGCTGCCTAAGGACTCGCACTGGGTAGCGGAACTCTAGATCGCGATTCCTAACTGATTGGCTGCCAACTTGGACAGGACTTCTGAACCGTGAAGCCTCGCTCTTGTCAGAGGCTTGCTGGTCTGCCACAGGACTATGCCGTTGTGTGATGGCCGTTGCTTTTGTATACGAAACACGGGGGTTGAACATGACTTCGCGTAGCATGGAATTTGGAGTGCTCGATTTATTGACCTTTTTCCTTTTTCTTCAAGTCATTGGAAACAAGCCAATGTAGATGATGAAAAGAGATTTGGGATTCGCGTCTACTGGTGGCAGTGTAAGACCAGTGACACAGTGCAGGAATACATGTGCAAGCACAGAGGAATGCCCACTAGGACCAAAAATGAGATTAATCAATGTTGTATTCCTGTGGAATACTTTCAGAGATTAAACTGAAAAGAACAGATACTACACTTGATCTTAGCCTTACGGCAAAGAGAGCTGGAGGAGAAAAGAAGAAAGAAAAACCAAATCTGGGAGGGGATCTCGCAATATTTATACCTTCAAGCGAACCAGCGCGTACCCAGAGCCAAGACACTACGTCAAGCGAGTCCGTATGGAGCATAGCGCCACATTAGCCGAGAACAGGGCTCTCCGGCATACGTTCTTGGCGCTACATACTCCGTTCCGTATCCGTACATGCTGAGACAAAGAGCTCAGATGCTCCATCGAGCGGTTCAGGGGGCCTACTGCGTATAACCGATGACATTGAGCATCATCAAACGTGCAGTGGGGAATATATATCGTCACAGTCGCTAGGACGAGGTAAACGATTGAGGTTTAGAGCAAGCAGATGCTTGCACTTGTGAAATACGCCCGAGCATGCAAGAAATACCATCTACGTCTCCTAGCCATATTTGAAATCACCGTGCAAGTAGAGCGAGTACGCTTTTTTCACCAGAATCAAGTGATATATCACAATCAAAGCTGTGAGCCTAGGGCGGTAAGGAGATTGATAAGTGACAGAAGGGTTGTACTTTGGTGAAGCTGGCATTAATCAAGAGTAAATTACTATCGCGGACGGATAAAATGACATTATATCCAACTTCGGTCATGAGGCAGAGGGAGTTATATAGCTCACACACTGCGTGATATTCAAAACGACGGCTTAGCCGCACCGTTTGCCAACATCAGAATTCCGACGAGAGCGACCATTTTCTTCCAGCTCGGCATAGATGTCACGCGTTTCAACCTCTGGCTGTTTTCCATAAGTCCCATAGCTACCAGCTGACTCTGAAAGCCGATACTGACGCGTGTCAGAGGACGATCCGGGGCGGCTCTTTTTGAGCAAAGGCTCATGCTCGTCATATGCTGGTATGGATATGCTACCATGAGCGCCGGTTTGAGGGAAGGACTGTCCTCTCAAGTGACTGAGTGAAGAAGGATCTTCAGTGTAACCAACGTGAGCTTGGTCAGTCGAGTAGCACCCCTCACCTTCTATCGCCTCGGAGCGGGCATGCTCTCCATCAAGCCTCCATGACAGGAAAGCGACCCCCAAAAGTAAGATCATAGTGCCAAGGGCAATGGCCGCCCCATCCAGAAATGACAGCTTGTCAGCAGACTCGAAATAAATCAATCCATCCAAAATCGCGATAACGTTGTAAATGCAGAAAACAAATGGGTATAGAACGCTCGTGCTGCAAAGTCTGAGGCCGCAGTGAAGAAAGTACAATTGAATTAAAGCAAGGGTGATCATGCTGAGAAGCAAAACCCAGGAGCCCAGAACGCGAAATTGGTTTGATCCCTGCAGAAGAGTTTGCACCAACAGCTCCACGACTGACTTCGCGAGAAGGAGAGTGTGCGCCGACAGTATGCCACTGATCATTCCATATAGTAGACCTCGTGCCGTCTTCGAACGATGGGAATGACTGGTTTCAGTGCAGAATTGTCCGAGTGGCCTTTGAGAGATCTCAAAGTCTGAGGACGGAATCAAAGTGTATTTCTCCCAGCCAAAGATGCTGAGGCGGCTCAGGAAATTCATCATGTGTATCAGGGCCCACGTCACAGTCACAACAATCAGAGTTGCCGCGATCCAGATCACAAAACGGGGTCTCCTGAGCAACGCAAGCAGTTGTTGAAGACTGTGAGGCGGCTCACTGATGGCCCCGAAAAATGCAATGAGAACTGCTCCAATGCAAACTAGAATTGTGCCAAGCACAGAATGCGTAGTGAACGGCTCAGAGAGTATCAATGACGCGAAGATTGTGTTAAACACGAGACCGGACTATGTTCGATAGGTGTTAGTATGGTGAACATGACATTGGAGAGGGATGATGGTATTGTGGTTGGGATGTACATACCGCTTGTAAGGCTGAAAGCACCGGTAGAGGCAGCGTGGTGATCTGGATAGAACTGCCTACGATGTTGGCGAAGAGAAACAAAAGCATACCAATCTAGAACAGTTGTCAGACTCCACTGCGCAAATCGTGTGGCCTTCAAAGGGAGGCAAAGGTTGTAGGTACCTGCCATCGTCGTCGTCTATATGGCGGACGGTGCTCTTCTATGTTTTCCTTTGCATCCTCTAAAATGTGTGATTGCCGCTGCAAAGTAAGCCCAATGGCCTGACAGCTCGTTGATAGCACCCCGACGACAGCCCCAAGCTAAAGGAGTCAGAATCAGCATCTGCTTTCAGTCGCACGCGTATGAGGAGAGCATTATTGCTTACTGCTAACCTCCCGGTTGGGGAGGTATAGTCCAGACCACCCATTCACACGAGCAACAGGGGCAGTTGTCTGCACAGGAAGAAACAGGAGATCAAGTAAGCGGTCGCGGGATATTTCTGCTCATTATCCTGAATACTGAGCCCCGAGAAAAGCAGGCGGCCTTCGGGGGAGTTGAGGCGAACAAGAGCCGAGCAGCAGTAGGACGCCATCTGGAGGCGTAGTTGGCGATCCCCTGATGCCAATCCTTATCGGGAGTTTGCCCGACGTTGAAGTCGCCAGCCATGGCATGGCCGAATAACCCAGAGCCGCGCAGACATGCCTTTTATCTGTTTTGGCCGCCAATGACTCTCACGTGCAGGGCGGTTTGCGCGGG
Organism: Ascosphaera pollenicola; assembly: GCA_024244615.1. Classification (NCBI taxonomy): domain Eukaryota; kingdom Fungi; phylum Ascomycota; class Eurotiomycetes; order Onygenales; family Ascosphaeraceae; genus Ascosphaera; species Ascosphaera pollenicola. Next base: position 5,615 of record JAGYIB010000268.1, on the reverse strand, counting down.
GTGGGAGAAGCCCTGGGCAGAGGAGAGCAGAGGAGAGGAGAGGAGAGGCGCAGCGTCACGGTCGGCCAGGTCAGGTCAATTCGGTGTCTTGAGGGCGTCCACTCCGTAAGCCGTGTCGAAAGTGCTCTTTACTGTTCACCAGACTATCAGGACTGCTGTGCTGGGAGGAACCGCTTGTCTTGATTTGTCTCTCAAACGATCGATCGTCTTGGAGTTGAGGCCCATCCACCTCGTGCGGCCCACTCGCTCCGCGCTGCGACATCACTGCCTTGATCTTGATCCCACCATCAAGAACCCTTCGACATCAACCAGCATTCAATCATACAGATATACAAGATGGCGGCCAGACATGCTCTCTCCGATGACCAGGTTCGTTTCCTTCGACATGCGATGGGCTGCCTTTGGCGAGCATGTGGTCTCTGACATAGATTAGGTTGCGGGTGAACTCCGCAAGATGACTGCCTTCATCCGGCAGGAGGCACTGGAAAAGGCTCGGGAGATTGAACTCAAGGCAGACGAGGAGTTCGCCATTGAGAAGTCGAGGTTGGTCCGTGAAGAGACCGCCTCAATAGATTCTCTTTACGAGAAGAAGTTCAAGCAGGCAGCCATGGCACAGCAGATCGTCAAATCAACGCTTGCAAACAAGACCCGTATCCGTGTGCTTTCTGCCCGACAGGAGCTTCTCGATGACCTATTCGACCAAGCTCGATCGCACATTGCAAGTGCTGCTGGCTCTGGGAAGTTTGATTACAATAAAGCGCTCACGGGATTGATATTGGAAGGCCTATATACCTTGAACGAAACCAAGGTTTCTTTGAAAGCCCGCCGAAAGGACTACGACCAGGTTCGAAAAGCAATCGAGAAGGCGAAGCCAGAGTTCAAGGAGAAGACTGGAAAGGATGTCCTTCTTACGTTGGATGAGGAGGAACCGCTGCCTGAATCATCGTAAGTGTTGTTGTGCCAGCTTGGTTTCCCAGCTTGGTTTCTCTTAGTCATCTGCTAAGATAAGTACTGACCTGTACAATAGGGCTGGTGGCATTGTCGTTATTGGAGGCAATGGAAAGATCGAGATCAATAACACCTTCGAAGAGAGACTCAAGCTGCTCGAGACCGATGCATTACCATCTATCAGGGAAACGCTATTCGGGAAGAACCCCAATCGCAAGTTCTACGATTAAATCGATACTATTAGCAATCTATGCGCACCTGCTTCTTCATCACCTTTCTCCATCAAGGAATAATAAGACACAATGGACTTACATAACAGGTATACCTGATGCCGACGCCGCAATTACTTTGCCGATCGATGTCAGAGCCCTCGGTGTCAACCGCAGCCATTCAACGTCCGGTTGAAATCATGCCTCTCAGCGCCCTGGAGCTACCGAGGATCATTTGCAGTCAACCTTGCCGACTTCGTCCATCTGCTTCTGGGTTGTCTATCTGTTCGGTCATGTTCCCGCTTGCGCTTTGGCTGTTCGTAGTCCCAATGATACCTTCACTGCCAGAGCCCGCCGGTCCTTTCCAGCGTACGAGTCTGACTAGTCAATTGCACACTTGTCAGGCACCTGCTTCACTTCTCCACGTGAGACGGTGTCTGTCACTGCCAACGCTGTTGGACGTCGGTCGTAGCTTGTCGACAAGACCGGTTCCATATGATAAACAGACTGATGAGCATGCCCCTGACAATTGAGCTGACGGTGTAGCCATCAGTAGCGGCAATGGCCATCCGCGAGCCGTAGCAAGGAACCTTTCTTCTGTCCCACTGCTTTGAAGCAACCGAAAAGCTGATTGGCCTGGATCATAGCCCCCTTCCATGACACACTACTATGGTGATTGCGGGCACAGACATCTGACAGGTATTCATTAAAAGGCTGGTGACCGATTGTACGGAAAGCTGATTCAGGGGTAGCCATCATCCGTGATAGTTGTCACCACTGTGGACTCGAGCCTGGGTCAAAAGCATAGATACGCCTAGGTCTTGACAAGCTCTTTCAAACAATTGCTGCCCGTCGCGGTTAGCTGACCCTCAGACCACGGCCACAGTCACGATTTGGAGGATTCAAACGCTTCCAATGTCTATCAGGAGGCACATATTCTGCATTTTACGCAAAGAAATGACCGTGATGGCTTACAATGGATTCGACACGTTAAAGTGCAGGTTGCCATCGGCTCACTGATCACCATGGAGTTCGAGGCTGATGGGCTGTCGGTGGAATAGTAGTTTTGTTCGATCCGCACTGGTACACTGCAGAAAGCTGGCCCACGCATTCTCGTGCCTCGATCTCAAATCACTGAACTTCTTTGCTTTGGGCTTTCACGCTGTGCATCGTTCAAGCTTGAACAGGAGCGGGTCTCGGCTCGGGCCGTGCCGCTCTCACGCCGATGAACAGTTGACACATAGACACTCGAGTCACCAATTCCGACTCCAAGTCAGAGGAGTTGATGGTAGCCAGACCAAGAGAACGAGCCCCTTGAGCATAAGGGCAGCATGCTGCTTACTTCACTGTGATGCGGAAACAGAAACCATGCCTTCAATCACCCTGAGGGTCAAAATGTACTGGTAGAACTCGTGAAGTTATCAGCGAATAACCTGCCACAAACCCAGGGTCGAAAGGCTTGTTTATGTGCACGCAACATCCATCAGGCAGCAGAGGCAACGCTTGGGAGCGTGATATCGTCGGCTAGCATGCAAAGACACAAGTCTGCTCCGTTCAATGCGCTTGTGACCAGTTCCTCCCGCTGTTCGCGTGGAACGATCACATTTTTCACGATATCGCGAGCAGCCATGATTTTTACTGGTGAGCCTGGTGAGTATCATCAGCACTCGATGCCTTCGACAGCAGGGCAATGCGTATCAAGATGCTTCTCAACACGACGTACATTTATACATATGTATGTGGCGAGCAAGCATCAGTGGCGTCGCTGGTCCCGCTCTCTGGTTCTTCCAGAAGGCTTCCCCACTTCAGTGCATTCCCGAGAATTCATGGCGGCTGCGCAAAACTTCCATGATTACTTCTTCCTACCGACTGAGCATCCCAGCTGCTTGCGACACGCGTTTCCCACCTGGCTCAAATGGCGCTTGAATTACACGTCTGGGGCCCTGCATTTGGCCTTCCGAGCATTGACGCTGAATGCCTCGCTGCCATCATATATCTTGCGCTTGCGGTGCCGAAGATAAAACCAGACTCCTCGGAAGAGCAATGGGTCATCATACCGGACGCTGAGACAGCTGCAGTCCCGACAAGTTGAGATATACGCCTTGCCAATTTCACTTGGGATGCTGCTAACACCATTGCGTCTCTGACAGACGAGCTTCCTGCGCTCCGGAATCCATCAGGCTACTGGGTCAGTGGCTTTCGCAATATAGTGCACTATCTGGATCAGTACTCGGACGGGCAATGGAATCTTGACTCATGGACAACTGAGAAAGAGCGTGCTGATTGTTTTGCGTGCGTATCTGATTTCCATACAAACCACATCAAGTTGAATTTCTGAAATGACTGATTTGTGGCCATTCATAGTTACTCGTCCTTTCTCAAGGCCAAAGCGTCAACTCTCATTGACCTTTCCTTGTACGTGTCGTCCGAAAATTACGACAATGCAACGCACCTAGCATTGTTCAAACTGCTGAATTGGTGGCCAAACACATGGATAATTCCACGGCGGATGCGAGATGATGCAAAATCCAGGACAGCTCATCTTGGCCTTACTGGATTAGATCTTCATGATGCGTTGAAGGAACAGAGGAAAGACTCACGCGAAGCCATAGCCGAGTCGCAAATCCCCAAAAGCCTGCAAAAGACACCAAAAGATAGTGTCAGTGAAGCTCTGGCGCGCGGGGCAACAGTGTCGCCGACAAGAATCCAGCTTGACGCGATGGTGACTGAGCTTGTGAAGCCTCTACATCATCTGCTCGCCTCCCACCAGTCAAAGACATACCTCATTGGCGAGGGAGACCGGCCCACCTCCTTGGACTGCATTGCTATTGGATATTTAAGTATCGCACTAATCCCAGGTTTACCTTCGCCTTGGCTGCGTGATTCAATAGCAAGTCAATCGGCTCAACTCGTGGCTTATGTTGATCAACTTCAAGATCTTGTCTTTGGCAAAGGTCCTTACAAGGTTGAAATCATGCCGTCTCAAGCCGAATCTACTGAGGTAAGGCAACAAGAAGATGAGCAAGTGCCTGACCTCAAACTTCCTATCCGTCTCGCTACACCACCTGCTTTGCGCACTGTCACGAACACTATCATAGACAGTCTCCTTGGAAGCATTCCGATCATACCAAGCACGTGGCGGGCTCGACGATCAGTCCAACAGCCACAACCGACACATATACCATCACCAGCAGACGCTTCTTCTGAGGAGACGGAGACACCGGAAATTCCAAAGGCCGTGGCACAGGCACGAAGACGAGAAAAGCTCACCACCTGGGGAACATATGCGCTTGGCGGAGCTGCCTTCATCGGCTATCTCATATCAGCCGGGATTGTCAATTTTTCACTCGGAGGGCAGGAAGAAGAGTTACAAGAAGAGGAGGAAGCAGAATTCGATTTAGGCGAGGCAGGCCAGCTCTTGGGGATTTAAAAGATGTGCCTCGGGCTTTACAGTGCATATCCGGTCATTTCACGTGTACTTTGTATATATGAGGACATCGCTTGATATCATCGTGAAAGCTAAGCTATATTCATTGCGAAAAACTTGGACATGATGCACGAAACATGTCCTCTCATTTCTTTCAGGATAAGATGGTAGAGTCTCGATCTCAAGTCGCGCTTTCCAAGTACTTTCTACATAAGCTTGCAAACTCAAGCGTGGTCTCTGCCAAATTTGTTTCTCAATTCCCGTAAAAATTGCTTCACATCGATCAGTTCCTTTGCCCGGATCTTCTCATTAAACCACGCCGTCATATCACGGGCCGCTTTGCCCCTGAGTCGACTCAGCGCATAAGCAACCATAACCTGTTCACTACCCAATGTGTGTCCATCAATGCTAAACTTCAGGAGCAAGCATGTATCAAAATGATCCAAGCCATCAGGATTGCCACTGTAGCAGCTCACTTCAGGAAGCCGCCCTACACGAGGGGAATGGAGGAGGGACCGCATAGTGGCGGATACATCTTGCAATATGGTCTGCAAAGTATGGCACTCGGATTGGAGACTTTCGAGTTGCAATTGTAGACGAGAAAGAGACACGTCTATGTTGTTGCAGCGAGATGAACTGCTATGGTTAGCCTTGATCAATTCAAGTGTGAAGAAGAGCAGACATATGTTCTTACCACATGATACCGACTTCCGGAAGCAGACGAAGAGACACTTCATCTTCATGTTTGAAATGATGTGGGAACTGTGGCTCGGTGATGGTCGATTTATATCCTCACCGCAATAAATCGTAATGTTGCTCATGTCACAAAACCGAAAGCGCTGCTACAAGCGAGCAGAGAGATCGGTAGCACGATAAAGATCATGCGTGATCTGAAAGCTGACATCTATCTCTACTTCCTCGCTTGCTGCATCCTTTTGATTCTCTCTTCTGCAGGTTTCCTCCCAGATCGCCAGCGGAGGGCCAACACCCGGGCGGAACTTTCGTCCCACGAGCTTTTGTGCTTTCGTATT
>JAGYIB010000267.1:0-11908 GCA_024244615.1 Ascosphaera pollenicola | reverse complement strand
GAGATTGACTCAATTGAACGGAATATGGGACAATTGCATTGTCAAGTCAATATTCTCCATGTTGACGATCATAGCAAACTTCTCGTGCACACTTATACACCCCTGAGAAGTACGATACAGTAATCTGTCGGCTCAATTCTTTCAGCTTCAGCGACGCCTGCAATCGTCATTGTGACCTACGAACAGCTGGCCATCCTTATGGGTATGCCCCTCCAATTTTTCGGGCCTTTTCACCATTGAATGGAAAGAGCTGCTGGCACATAACGTCGAGCCTTTTTGAGGCGTCTTCAACGCGACCCTATACGACCGGTTCCTTGGGATATCGACCCGGTGTGCCAGTCAGTCGTGCACAGTTGATTGCCTTCATAGACAACAAGAAGAAAAACTGTTCATGTATGGGAGAGACGTGGCAGCCGCCCACCGGGCATCATACTGGCGAAGGCGTCGGGCCTCAATGAATGGACGCCGGATCAGCCGCGACTACTATGAACATGTCATCAGGAGGGCGGGATCAGGAGACCCGATGCAGCACGCCCTGCTGCACCTGCTGTCGATTCGCTTTTTTTCTTATTCTCTTTGTACAAAGACGCTTGGAGAAAACGTTGCGCCATAGCACCATTTCCAAACCACGTTGAAAGGAGTGTGCATGTCGTTGTCCCCCTTTTCCATTATGGTAATGGAGCTCACATCATATGAAGCACCATCCAGATTTTTGATGGCCTTAAGTGCATGAATCTGAAATGATTGACGATTTGAACTCAAGATGATTTGACGAAGAATCGATATATATCTCCAATCTACAGACGAAGTGGTCAATCAAGCACCGCGAAAGATTACCAACCTTCGGATTTTTTGCATTTGCAGAATCCTCAAAAAACACCTTGTCCTAGCGATGTGCCAAAGAGCCCCTGAATCATGACTCGGGGTGCTTAGCAGGGTCAACAACTCGGGAAAGGGCTTTTAGTCTGTTGCTTGAAACACCAGGACGCCGTCGCAAAACTCAAGTCATACTTGGCGGCAGAGCCCGTGCTACCAGTCAAGACAGCGACAATTCGACCATCTCTGACCAAAAAAAAAAATAGCATTGACATCTCACCGCGATCCATGGCCCACAACAGCTTCAATCGGCATGTTTTCGACCACCACCATATCATGATTACGCTTTCACAAAGAAATTGATTCTCAATTCTATTTGCTTCACCAACAGTCGTCCCTCTGTATCAAGACCCCTTTTCACGGCTTGATGAACTGGCTCACCCTCCATCAAAAACGACAACGCGTGCCAGCAGATGCCCCTCGGTCCGGCTATATGTCGCTCGATCAATGATCTGGCTGGGAACGTGACCTAGGGAATATCCATGGATTCGAGGAATTGGTCGCCTGACAGCTGAAGCAGTTATCTGCCGTTGGCTCAAAGGGAGGACTCTGACGGGATATCTGGTTGACGGAGTGATTAATTGGGATAAGCGGGGAGAAATGAAGATACTTTCAATTCTATGATCCCCTCCAGAGGCCGTCCGAATCATACTCCATGCGGTAGAGCTCGACAAGAGCTCAGTCTCGGTGTACTGACAAGGTCCATCATCAATCTCAGTTGATTTTACATTGAGCAAATAGCCAGTGACGTGCTGCTTGGGCTTGCTCCAAGAGTGGTGGTTTCTTCGCAAGACCCAGTCATGATTTCGTCTCCAATATCAATTTTACTTTTTTGTTTTCAACCACTTTACGTTACGTGACGATGGCATTCCCGCATTTTTTGCTTGACAATCGCCTGAACGCCAGATTACAGTTGTGAATGGGTTTTCTAAAAAAAAAAAAAAAAAAAAAAAACTCGATTGGGCTTCCGATCTCATCAACCGCCCTTTGCAAACTCCCTTGTCCCAGGAAAACAACATATTCTTTGGTTTTGGCTGGCATGCCTATGAGCGAAGTTTCCATCGGCTCTGAAGAAAAGTGATGGCCACACAAGTGCAGCTGTCAGAAATGCTACGCAATTCTACACTGCCACTCACTCGCAAATATAGGCCACCCGCACCCTTCAATTGCTGATTTTGAGGACCGCAATGCTGATGCCAGATGCCGGAATCTGAGGTTTGTTGTTTCCGACGGTTATTACGAAGGTCCAAAAAGGGGTGAATATCAGGATACCTCGGGTGAAGAGGGCTACCACCAGTCTTTCAAGAATATATCGTGCAACCTTGCCACTTGGACATGGACGTGAAGCGGTCTGCAAATGTTTCGGCAATAAGCAAATTTGCTCAACCGGTGCATACAGGATTCGTTTCAGTGGTGCATCATTATCTTTATCATCATTACCCAGTAGGATAGGACTTATTCTTCATGGATATATTAGGGCTCTATGGTCTTGTTCATCAACCCCAGGCAAAGCATTCGAGGGTTGAATCTGGTTGGATCACATCTACCAGCTGGACCGTTGAGGGTGAAGACTCCCAAATCATACCACGAGACAGTCATATATACCCCGTAGAGCAGTTCATCGCTATAGAAAGTTTCGGCAACCAAAAAACTAGGGTTTCCAGAAGCAAGGAATCTCATAAATGACACTCATTGAAAATTCCTCCTAAGAAGGGCAATGGTGCCGGTACATATTAAGCACAACTTCTAATTACGCCCTGCTTGTCAACTAAATAGCAGGCGAACAGATTCTTGGAAAATTCTTCGGTTGAAATCTTGGACAATCCCCCATACAAAAAGGGTCCCTAGCAAGAGCTTTGCTTTCTAGTATGGAGGAATATTCATTGTCGCAATTCCTTACAGCAAGGATGCTGTTTGCTGCGGCTCTCGACTTTGTTTGTGGTGTTGAGACCTTGTTTGGGGGCGTCTTACCTGTCACACTTTAGCTTAGTGGATAAAGCGCTGGCATGTCCGAACGGCTGTGAGCAAGCAAACCGGCCATATGTACGGATATGCTCCAGGGTATTTGCAGCCGATTATTTGTCGTCTTGAATTTCGTGCAGGGCCAAGAGGCAGGGCTTGCCACTGGGATATGTGCACGAAACATGCTGCTACAGCTAGAATTTGTCTCCGTTCTGTCCTCGAACTTCAGAATCGGCGAGAAACAAGCTCTGTCAGTTCACGTCCAATTTTCACCGAGACAATGAGTTGATTGCACGTTATAGCGGCGCCTGCCCTTCATGAAATGCGACTCTTCGGCATCCATTTGCACTGCCATCAGCTGGATGGAAGCCATGATACAATCAGATTCGACATCTGTCGTAATCATTGAGCAACCAATTCGTCCCGTGCATCATCATTCTGTACGACCAGCGGTGCTGCAGCTCACCCCGGGCGAGCCGTGCAAACCACAGATCTCGACATGAAATGAAAAGGGAGCCTGTCAGAGCCTGCCAGAGCCTGCCAGAGTCATGGCCCGCCAGATGTGGCCCGCGGATTGCCAGATGTTGCTTTGGATCTATCGCCTCCATTGCCTTGAAAGGCAATGAGAACGTGCAACAATAACGAAAAGGATTGGCGATGGAGATGCTGACGCTACAAACCGGCATCCTTTCTTGTGAAGAATCATCTTTCCGACGGAGTAGCGTGATTCAAGCATGCTATACGCCCGCAACCTAGGACCCGCTCTTTCTTTGCTGTCGCCATGGTTCGCTCTCCTTCGAACGAACAACGTCCTCCCCCAGATACATTTCCCCACAGCGCGCTTGCCTGCAAGGATTGAGCAGAGCGAAAGGAAGAGAAAGAGATGCTGGGATGAGGCACTGAATGCAAGGATCGTTTACTCTTGCCTCCCACATGGGTTCAAACTGGCATACCGTTTTGAAAATGCCTTGCAAACCTAGTCGCCCCTCGCCACCACCACCCTCATGCCACTTTCGCCTGTTCACCCCCTCCTCTACCAGATTCTGCTAGCTAAATCGCGTCGCAACTCGTCGGACTCTCATCATGGGCGCGATAGTGCGGATAACGGTTCTGCTCTTCTAGATTGGACGTCATTTTTCTCCGTTTTTTTATTCCCATCCTGGACCAAGTGAGGGTTGCAAGCTTGCTAGATACGGCTACAGACAAGCGTTTTACATCATACATCTGTTTACTCATCCCATCCAGCCTGCCTTTCATACTAATACGCAGCACATCCTATTATTCTTTACCTTTCTTTGCTCAGGGTTCCATCACACGTTCCTTTCGTCGTTTTCTGCTTCATCTCTTGCCCAGCCTTCCCCTCCATACTATTACTTCATTATTTCGTGGCGCTGGTTGGCTGGAGTACTCGTGCCTTTCCTGCCCCAGCTTCCCGATGGTGGAAACGGCAGCAGCGCTATCTATCAGGACCCGCGAGCTGCGGCAGACTACTCTGTGATGCCCGTTTATCTCGGTCGTTTTTCATATATCGCATTGTCACTGCCAGTCGCTCGCATTGCTATCGCTATATCAACTTCAACTTTATTTCCCGACTCGCGCACACCATCCCGTTCTGGTCAAACCTTTTGAGAAAAAGGTTGATTGATTACAGCCACGACAAGACCTGTCTCGGTTTCTTTCATCATTATTTTTATCGCCTTTAGCTTTTTCGTCCCCGTCTTCACACCCCACGGCGATCTGCGATCGAAGGAGGAAGCAAAAGAAGGCTATTGTCATGGCCGACGAGGCCATCAACCAGCGGAGATCTTCTGCTGCCGCTGCTTTGCCCATACACCGTCAACCTTCTGCCACCACCAAGCATAGTTTACCTTCGCCCATCGACACTCACAGCAACGGCCACGGCTTACAACGCTTGTCTACAAGAAGCTTTAAACGTGCAGACGGCGAAGCTCATGGCCGTTCGTGGCCGAAAATAATTGGCAGGACCAGCACAGGTATGTGTCTCATGTCTAGGAGCTGATTCAAGCTTTATCGACATCATCTTGTTTTCTTCCTATGCTTTTCTGTTTTTCCTCCTGTATTCTCTTTGTTTTCTCTGAATCTGTCAAATGCTTTCAATGCTTGGCCTAGCTCTTTTTGCTATCTTTCGCCTTCTCAAGTTCCAGTTGCCGTCTTGGCTTATGGAGCTTCTCATGTCCGAAGTTGATGCGTTGACCTGTCATAATGGACAACGAACGAATAAGAGCGTGCAGAGAAATATACATATAGCCTGAAAAGCAGGGAGGAGAAGTTCAGAACGAGCACGAGCACAAGCGCAAACTCATCTGTCTTTATATCACAGAAGACTCTTTGCTGATTCTTTCCTCGACATGCTTACTCAAATTTACACGTCTAGGATCCGAAACCCTTGCTGCAAAACTTCCACGTTCACAGACCGATTTTGTCACTACAGCGTCACCAGCGTCAGAGTTCAACCAGGATTGTTTCAATCATCCCTCGAGAAGTTATACAACAGGACATCCAAACTTAACTCGGACTTCCTCGAATACACTCTCGGTTGCTGGAATATCAAGGACAACAACGGTAACCACTGCATCTCTTGGCCCAACCCATTCGAGCCGGGACAGTATCAGCACGATTCACCCGCTGTCGCAGGTATGCTACAAAGCTCAGCCCAACCCGCACGCTTCTATAAATTCTCCACGAACCATGTCACTGACGTTCGTCCTTTTAATCCCAGTGCATAATCCAACGAACCTCCGCAACCAAATCCTTTTCCCGGCTGGTCCCAACGCCGTCACCATTAGCCCGTCACGAATTCGGCAGTGGTCGGTTAGCTCGGCCCAAGAGTCCTAAGCACAAAAAGTAAGCTTTGAAGCAGAGGAATCCACAATACTCAATTTGCTTTTCTGCGTCACGATCCGCTCCTTTCTGGCCGGCTTCCCTTCCAATATTCAAAGACCGGAGGGGTAGCCAGACTCCTTCTCTTCCCCTTGGTCCCTTCCCTTTCTTATTTCCTTCTCAATACTTGCCAACGGACCACATATTGGCTGCTTCGGAGATGATACACGATTGTCGAACATGCATACTGAGTCAAAGCCACCATCTTATAGGAAAGCCGGCTCATTTCTGACTCGAATCCTCCATCGAAAGAAGGACAGTTCGTCCCGTACGGATGCTATCTCAGATGACGAAGGCCCTGACAGCGGACGGCTAGGTAGCAGCCATGGCCAATCCAACGACGCCCGTGCGACGGGCACAGATGCCGAAATCTTTGCTCAGCCCAAAAATGGATACGCCTATGTTCCACAGTATCCACCACCGCCGAAATATATAAAAGTACGATCCTATAGTCGGAAGCAAATGGAATTTGGCCGGGTGTTTGTTGCGCAGGAGTTATCGGATGTGCATTCGAAAAATGCATTGTATGGGATAGGAGTGGGAGAAGATGATGCGAATTCTGGATCGCCAACAGTTGCAAGCAGCTCAAACACGCAACTTCCTCTACAGTGGCAAAGGACACAGCAACAGCAGCATACAACCTCGCACGCAAAAGCAATTTGGGCTATAGAGTTCTCCCAAAGTGGGCGTTTTCTGGCTGCAGCAGGACAAGACCATACGGTTAGGGTATGGTCTGTCATATCATCACCGGCAGATCGAGAAGCCCATGAGATTGAGGAGGACGCCCGAGATGACCAATCACCGATCAAACTGACAGCCCCAGTCTTCAAAGCTCAGCCTGTGCAAATGTACGAAGGCCATACTGGGAGTGTCGTTGATCTGAGCTGGAGCAAGAATGATTTTTTGCTATCCACTAACATGGACAAAACGGTCCGACTATGGCATGTCACGCGAAGCGAATGTCTTTGCGTTTTCAAGCATCATGATTTCGTGACGTCAATCAAGTTTCACCCTAAGGATGACCGTTTCTTCCTTGCAGGCTCATTAGATTCTAAGTTACGGCTCTGGAGTATTCCGGACAAAAGCGTTGCCTTTGAAGCTGCCGCACCTGATATGATTACTGCAGTGGCATTCACACCTGACGGAAAACATGCCATTGCCGGACTATTGAACGGAATGTGCATAATATATGACACTGATGGATTAAAGGTTCTCTCCCAGATACATGTTGGTGGAGATCACAGACCATCCTTACATCCGCCGCTCGGACCTCACCGGCGACGATGGCAGTCGACCAGGGCAAGCAAAATCACTGGAATTGATTCAATATTCCTACCGCCCGAAAACCCCTGTGCTGTTACGGGTCAATTGAAGCTGCTGATTACCAGCAATGACTCTCGAATCAGACTATACAACTTCAAAGACCGAGCGTTAGAAGTTAAACTAAGGGGCAACGAGAATTCAGCATCACAGATCCGCGCTTCTTTTAGCTCAGACGGTCGATACATTGTGTGTGGCAGCGAAAGCCGGAAAGCTTACATCTGGCCAACAGAAGCAATGGGTGCTCTATACGATCAAAGACTCGCTCAAGGGTATAACGGTGGAGGATATAACGCTCCGCATAAAGAGAAGGATCTAGAGTTCCGCAGTTTTGAGGTTTTTGAGGCTCAGAGTGCACCAGTTACGAATGCGGTCATGGCACCCGTCAGGACGAAGCAAATCCTTGGCGCCTCAAGTGATCTGCTTTACGATCTATGCAATCCGCCACCAGTCACGCTAGGCGGGAATGATGTCGCTGGAGATCGGAAATCATCGCCAACATCTGAAACACTTCTCCGGACAAGGAAACCTTATGACAACAAGGGTTTGGCTCCACAACCTGGCCCGACATCGCCGACATCGCCAACCTTGGGAGAGTTCCCTGGCAGGCCGAATCATGGCGATGATGATATACCTGGCTACATGGCGCCGGCTTCGCATCCCGATGGCAATATTCTGGTAACCGCAGACACCAACGGCTCTATCAAAGTGTTTAGACAGGACTGTGGGTATTGGAAGCGACCTACGTTCCATGCGGCTGCGGCTGCGTTCGTGGGCGCAGCTACTCCCACCACAGGCCAAACCGTCTCTGGTGTGAGTGGTCCTGTCAACATGAGCCGAGCTGTCCAGAATCCAAGTCATAACTCACACATTCGCCGTCTGAGTATACTTCGGCATAATTCAGTGTCGACGAAAAAGAGTGCTGGATCGGCAACAAACGTCAGTGCACTTTTGGGCTCAAAACCGCCCATTCTAATTCAGAAACCCGAGTCTATTTCAGAGCCCCAATCAGCAATCCCGCTCGATGAGCCCTCAACTTTAACCGTGCCTCTTCGCGGTCCAATTGATAAGCTTAAAGAGGGGGAGGTACCGGGCCGGAGTAATACAGTGAACTCTGCAACGCCCTCTGAGCGAATTTTGCACTGGCGCGATAATATCGCAGCACAGCATTCGAACACCAGCGCTGAAAGTCTCGCGGACAATGGTGAGGAATTAAGGGCCACGCTCTCAGCAAGCGGCTGGACCGCTAGAGAGCGTACGCCCAGTCCATCTTTGGTTTCGAGCAATAGGAGCAGGCTTTCAATCACTAATCTCACTAGTCTCTGGGGCAAGCATCGATCTTCCCATCGGTCGTCGTCTGGTGGAAGATTTGCATTGCGTGACCGAAGCAAAAAGGTGTACTCGCACCATCCTTATTATAATTCTCGCGAAGCGTCAACGTCGCAGATTGATGCCGGAGAGTCCAGAACTGGATCCCGAGCACCTACAACTGCAAACAGTGAGAGCGTCATCGTTGGCGACTCTAGAGCAGCCTCGGTTGCGTCGAAACGCCAGCATGAGAGATCAGAACATGCTGGGGATGGGTCTGTCAGCGACTGCAGTTCTATGAGGCTTGGTAAGGAAGAATTTCTCTCGTTGCCAGGCAGTCCGATGCAGAGCACTCTCAAACCTGATATGAACTTGCGACCTGGATTTGTGACAAGTGCAGGGGTTGCGCCACTTTCACCGCCGAGCACGACAGGTGATCGAGATACTGTTCGCGACTCGACCTCAGTCAATCGTGAGACATGGCACGCGGAAAATGAAATTGAAGCGGCGGAGGACAAGACAATTGAAGAGCAGAAGCGCCCGGAGCAGCAAACACAAGGATCAGGCAGGCTTGGGTCTGGTCTTGCTGCGGGTGCTCTTTACTTGACAAAGCTTGCTGCCGCAGCACTGACGTCCCGCCGTTCATCAAAGACAAATTTCAGTCTTCCTAAACTCGTCATCTCAGGGACCAACGGAACAAATACACCTATCAGCTCTGTCGAGCATAATGTTGCTTCATCGCCTGATCGTGCGAAGGAGTCGTTGGCACAGTTGCAGGGCTCCCAGTCGCGGTCGTCGGATGACAGGACGGACACAAACACCGCAACGTCGAGTCGGGTGACGATGGACCTCAGCTCACCAGTCTCACCCGCCCCGTTGAAAAAACAAAGACCGGAAGCAGAGTTTGCTGCTGAACAAGAGGGCCAAGGTCGCGGTCGATCGGGAAAGCCTGATCAAAGGTTTTCTTTCTCGTGGAGTGGCTCAGATAGGTTAGATGTATACGACGAGAGTGAGGATGATGAACAGGAGCTGCGCTGCCCGAAGTGCGGACATAATGATTTCAGAGCCTTAAAGAATAGGCGTCTCATTTGCACTAAATGTGGGACGGCCATGGAAGAATGAGAAGTGAGACTCGATTTTGAGCATTGTTTTTTGATCTTCGTTCAGACGTGATCAGAGCTGTCTTGAGGCGGATCAGATCATCTGCATCAGGTATATATATACATGACGGTCACAGTCCGTCAATCATCATCATTATCGCCATCTTCATTTTTCTTGGTGTATATGATGCCTTTTCATTGCATAAGCATACCAAGCATATATCTTGTCATCTCTTCAATGGCAGATCTGCTTTTGTTGTTTTCCCTATCTGTTTATCATCAGTCAAAATACCATTCAGCGAGACAAATCCATGTATATACCCGTCCACATTCTTTTTCAACCAATTCGCAGTCAATCATGCTCGTCTCAACCCACCATCTCTCAATATCGCCGATTTCCCCAACATCTTCGGTGCTTTATTCCTTCTCTCCTTTTTGATATCGCGCTTATGGCGTCTAACTTCTTGTCAATGACATCATCCCGTCAACCGCGATATCCGCGACAGCCGCCCTTCTACGATGCTTCATCCACCGTTGACTGACTGGAACAGCGGTTATTGAACAGCCATACGACACCAAAAGACAGAACAGCCCAAAGACATTTGGACAGAATCATCGCTTGGAGAGATTCGGCACCCCATTGCATTTCAAATATCAATTCAAAGGGCACATCGTCGCAGAGGGACAAGATGCCGGCCTACTCAGCGGGGCAAAGGAACTCAATCTCGGCCTTCGTGGAAATCACAGGCACAAACACGTCTACAGCAGCTAAAGTTGGTTCATGTCAAGCTTGCTTATGCTCGAGGAGCAGCGTCTATGGTGCTGATACGGCTGACGCTTTGGTGGAATCATGCTTAGTATCTACGGGAGGCGAAATGGAGTGTGCAGCTTGCTGCCAATAAGTAGGTTTTCGTCCTTCCTGAGGTCTAATTTGGCATGATGTCCAAGAGGATGCTGTTTGAGAAAAATCAAGACGAGACGATCCGTTGCTGTAGCGATCAGGAGCTAATACTGTCTTTGTTTTCTTCGTCGCAGTTATTACAACGCAAAACTTGCAAGCCGATCATCAGATAGAACTTCGGCCCTATCGCAAATATTCGACAAATATAGAGGTAAATCACCGTCGGTCAACCCATCTTGCGGTAGAAATCGCTAACACAAAGACGCAGATGATCCTAAAGATAGTCCAGATCAAATAGGCATCGAAGGAGCCATGTCGTATCTGAACGACATCGGTGTTCCTCTAGACGAGGTTGTTTGTTTAGCCATGGCCCAGTTGCTAAGATCAGACACAATCGGTGAATTCAAAAGGGACAAGTTCATCGAAGGGTGGAAAAGCGTTCCCGGGTACGCCCAGCCCTCTCGATTTTCAATTCTGCATTAGAGAAATAGAGGTAAGGACAACAAGCTAATATCGGCCACAACAGGGTAACAACGACAGAGGCCATGAAAGCACACGCTCAATCCCTCCGCACGAAGATCCCATCGGATCTTTCCCTCTTCCGCAACGTCTACAAATACACTTTTCCCGTCAGTCGAATGCCGCCCGCGCGAACCTTGCCCGTTGAAATTGCCTTAGACCAGTGGCAACTGCTCTTCACATCGGACAAAGGAGGAATCGATATGAATACACCGACAACCCCCTGGCTCGATCTGTGGCTTGAGTTTGTGAAGACAAAAGTCAGTCGGCCTATTAATAAAGATTTATGGGAACAGGTTGAGGTGTTCCTGGAGGCGGCAAAGAATGATGAGTCGTTAGACTGGCATAGTGAGGACGGGGCGTGGCCAGGAGCTATCGACGAATTTGTGGTGTTTGTGAGGGAAAAGAGAGGGCAGAATGGAAGGTAGATGGAAGGTTGTGATGTTACGACACTCGAACATTTCACATAGGAAAGTGTGCCCAAAGATCGAATCGATGGCGATTCGCAAACTTATTCAGCGTGACGCCATGGCGAACTTTGAATTAAGCTCATTGGCCTCAAGGTTGAGGATCTTGCCTCGAAGACCTGCATCCGGTCTAATGACAACAAAGGGGAGATATACATATTTGAAATCGTTTCTTTTTATCCTCTGACCTGGTCGTCTTGTCCCTACTCATCTAGACATCGTCTCACTGAGACACCATCACCATCCCTGACACATATCCGTCTCCAATCTATCTTATCTCATTACCACCGCACCTTCCTCTTCCTCAGCCCAGCGCCAGGCCATCCAGTAACTCCTGTCACCCATGCCTTCCCCATGCCACCATTGAACTATCCTCACGGGGACAGAGGGAGGTTTCCCTTTCGCCGTCCTCACCGTCGTCCAAGCCGTCAGAATGAGAATGCAGATGCATCATTGACGAACTATCCGTTGGAATACGCTTTCAGCTCCCTCAGTATATCCGGGCGCACTCGGCGGGCCCCGCGCCACAGGCGACGTCGACGGGAAGCATCGTC
>JAGYIB010000266.1:0-11925 GCA_024244615.1 Ascosphaera pollenicola | reverse complement strand
ATATACACCTGATTTATTTTTATTTTCTTTTAATATTTGATCTTTATACATTTCTGCATTGCTGTAGCTTTTTATAGATTGTGCGAAGTGATATAGAATAAATCGCCATCACGGCCTATCCCACTGGCACGCTGCCCGCATAGGAGAGTGTCCGCAATTCCGACTGCAGTAGGATATGAGGCAAAATAGTCTGCCACTTCGTGACGTTTTGGACGATAGAAAGCCAGGTTATAGTTGCCTGGTTGTGTGCTCTCAGAATCAGCCCCGTGTCGGGTCTTTCCAGTGGCTTTTTCATCCGTTACATGATCGAACAAGGAGTATCCCGGCAGGGACAGTTGGCCAGCATAACTCAATGACTGGACATCCTCGGAAGTGCCTCTCGGACAAGTGATCCATTGACCCCCGGCGGTTTTCGCATCGCCAATGACGAGGTGAGGCACGGCAAGGTCTGGATGATGCTGCCATCGAATGCAAGATCCCTGAGCGTTTGCAATCTCGTCTTCACCTGCGGGCCGTCTCAGAGCGTCTAGTAAAGCGTTGACAGGTAACGCCTGTGAAGAATAAGAGAAATTGGATGCCGGAAAATGCTCAGTCAAGCGTGCTACTTCACTGACATCTCTCGGAAGAAGCGGCGCATTGTGCTTGCCAGCCTCTGTCAGTTTTCTATGCAGAAGAGGATCAGGATGTGGGTGATCCGGGTCATAGTAGGGAATGTGTCCATGAAAAATATAGGACAAGATCAGAGACGACGGGCCATTGCCTGGAAATGATTACTATCATCAGCTCTGAATCCATAATGATGAAATACTTCGTCTTGAAGCACTGACCCACGATGACAACCTCAGTCCTCTTCGGGTCTCCTTTCGATATCGAGGACGCCATTTGATAGCTCTCAACACGGCTACGGGGCAGTCACATCTTCATCGAAGTCATCTCGCCAGCCAAAGCCATTCCGGTATTGATCCTTAAATCATCGACTCCAAGTGCTGTCCATGAGCACATCACCGACGTCGAATCTAACGTTTGAACGGACGATCGGTAATCGCCCATAGTTTGTTCCTCTGGATAGCCAATTCGCTCCACAGCAGTCCTTTTTTCTCTCTTCTTCTTCTTGGATGACGAAAGATGACGATCTTCTCCCTCTCCATCACGACATTGTGCAACTGCGAGTTGTCCTTGTCCGATCACTGATAAGATCAAGACGGCATTGCGCCGAGCTTTGCCTGTCCTCTTCAATTGAGACAGTAAACGGGAAGGGCCGGGGCCATAGTGGTCAGACAAGAGCATCCTCACGTCTTATATGCAGTATCCCACCGCTGAGGGGGAAAGAGCAGGCAAACGGCCATGGAGGCGCGGAAGACGCCGCCAATTGTAACCCCTCAATCATTTAACGGCTATACACATGGCACTTGGACCTTGAAATAGTAGTATGCCGCAAATCTTCTGTTATACCTTCAGCCCTAAAGAACGAACTATATCGCTATACCTAAGCCTAAGCCTAAGCCATTCTTCAACTCGCAAATCAAGCCTGTGAGATCTTTGTGCACTCTTGATGTACTCAACTCAGCAGAAACCCCCAGACAAGCAGCCGGCAAAAGAGCCAGTGAAGGAAGAGCCTGACAAGCAATCCTCTTGTGGCTTCCCTTTCCTACACCCAAAGAAGCCATCTGATGCGAAGCCACCGGCCACGCCGCCAGATGCACCGTATGACTACGGACCTGCGCCTACAGGCACCCCTGGTGCCATTGGGCGGTATGAGTCTCAGAAGGATTTCCCTTCTGTTCTAAAGTTGTGGCATTTTATGCTGCCGAAGTACGCAGTCCCCGAGGCAAAGCTCAAAGCTCTGCTCGATAGGGATAATGGTGCGCACTTTGTGGTGAAAACCACCGAAAAGGACCATGAGACTCCTGTTGTGGGCTTTATCGCAGCGTACAAAGATCCACATCGTTCTACGAACTATGTGACTGCACTAATCGTGCATCCAGCATATCAGCGTCAAGGGCTTGGATCGAGATTGCTCGACCATGCTGCCCAGTTTCTGCGCACGGCGACAGGCAAATTACGCATCACTATAGGCTCGAGTTCTCCCAGGTTCTGGCCTGGCATGCCTCTTGATGTACCGGCTCATGGATATGACTTCTTCATCAAGAAAGGCTTCGTACCCGACAAGGGACCAAGCGCGAGAGACTATGTGATAACCCTGAAGAATTACCGCACACCACACCTCGTGGCCGAGCGCGCACATAAAGCGGGTGTCGTGTATCAAACCTTGACCCCTGATACTACCGTTGAATGCTTGAAGCTCCAGCATGAGCTCTTCGGGAAGGATCCTGTATGGACCGGTGCATATGAAGGATTGGCTAGGGAGAACAACCATCGTCAGATCATGGTGGCATTCGACGAAAAGACCAACAAGCAAATCGGATGGACGTTGATGACCGATCCTGATGCCGGAGGGTTGATTGACGACCTTGCATTGCCCCCTCTAGTTGGCGGCAAGACCGGTTTGGTCGCGTGTGTCGGTGTCCATCCTGATGCACGCAAGCGTGGTGTGGGACTGGGTCTTGTTGCTGCTGCGGCAGAGGATATGAAGAAGAGGTCCCTTGATCATGCTTTCATCGACTGGGTGACTCTTCTCAATTGGTATGAGAAGGCAGACGCAAAGGTGTGGCGCGAGTACCGCACCTTGTCAACAAACTCTTACATATCACGCAGACAGCAGGCGGTCGTCGAAGAGGATTGAGATGTGAGTCTCCGAGAGGCCAACGCTCGCTGACAACGCTCGCTGTTTGGTATGCGCATGTGCACACTTTTCTCTTCTACCTATCCCGCTCCATGATGGTTTTGGCCTCCAGATTGGAAGGCTGTATCATTATCGTCCACCGATTGCGATCTAATTATTCATGCTATAGTCTAATTGTTAAATGCTAGTCAATTGACAAAAGACGGGTATCAACGATATAAAGGGGGAAAAAAAAACAGCGAACAAAAAACAGACCGGGAAAAATCACATCAGGGAGCTTGTCCTCCACTGCCTCTGGACGTTATCTTTTCTTCTTCGTAACGAGGCGTTTGCTGATATCACTCCCCCCTGATGTTGAGATTTTTCGGCCTCCATTTCCTGCGCGATCTTCACCTTATCTTTCCTCGGCCAGTCCTTCGCAATATCGATGTTCTTTTTAGGCCACCAGAATTCCAGGAAAATATATATCAAGAAATCAATGACAACACATAAGCAAAATAGTTTGCCTGCCCAGATGCCACAGCCGTAATACCGCTTCAGCCGGTCGACAAGGGCAAAACTGTGTATTCGGCCTTTTGTCCCAGTCCAGACACCGTATGGGTAGTAACCGTAGAATTCAGCCTCACTGATACCTCCCGAGATTCCATTATAAACCCGTTCAGTGCGCCGGGCGACGTCTGTCCAGGAGTACATCATGCGAACTTGGTCGTGAAACTTATCGGTGCGGACTTTGCCAGAGCGTAGAGCAGCGATAGCTTTACCGGTTGCAAGAACAAGGTCATCTTCTTCTGGTTTTGCAAATGTCGTCATATGTGCGGGGAGTACTTCAGGGATACCCCCTACGCGTGTAGTGACGACGTAAAGACCACAACTGGCCGCTTCCACAATGACGGTCCCAAAAGCTTCCGTCAGACTTGGATGGAGATAAATGTGCCCTCGAACCATGACATCCCGCACCTCTTCATGACGGATGGGACCGAGGAGTTCAACTCGATCTTGTAGCATGCGACGCTCGATCATCTGTTCTAGATCGATTGCTTTCGGGCCAGTCCCTGCTATGATGAATCGGACATTTGGATGTGATGCTAGGATGCGCGGTATAGCAGCAATCAAAAGGTCTGTGCCTTTATTGTAGAACAGCCGTGATATAACGACGATTGTTATGGTATCATCTGGACCCAGCTGTCGTGGTGCGCTCTTTGGACCTGATAGCTGATTATTTTCCTTCGACGACGAGGGGTTGTAATTTAGAGGACAAAAGTTTTCTGCGACGACAGCATTGGGTATCACAGAGACCATGAGAGGGTCTAATGAAGCCCGCAAAACTGTGTTCTCTTTGCTAGATTGGACAGTCAGCGACAGGCTCCTCCACCCTTTTCCCTCTCAATTGTGGTCTTACCATGTATGGCTGACACATATGACATGGTCAACGTCACTTAATGTGAATTTGAGCAGCTTATTCGTCAATATCGAACCTGCATCTGCAAACCCGAACAATGAATGGTCGGTAAAAACAGTCCTCAGACCCATCGTCCTTGCATGTAGGATGGCTTCATGGCAGAAGCTACTCATACTTGCGTGGCCATGGACGATTTCGATCTGTTCTCGTATGACGATGTTGCGGAATATCGGGAAAAAAGAGAAGACCGTTGGAAAAGTTGATTCGCGATAGATCACGAAGAAGGGAACATGATAGACTTTGAGACCGTTTGTGAGATAGCGCACGCCAGTCCGGCCTTTGTAGGCATGGGTGATGATGATGACTTTGTGACCGCGGTCAATGAGTTTCTGCGATGATCAGAATATATATTCTTGACAGGTCGCAAGTTTGATAGACTCACAGAAGACAGCTGGTAGATGTGACTCTCGATTCCGCCTTGTACGATCAGTCAGTTGCGCTGAGACGTGAAGTGTGAAGCGCGGGGGCCCGCGACTATGGTGCTGGGTACAAACCTGGCTGGGGAAAGAAGAAGTCACTGATCATGCTGCGGAGGTGGTCAGCAAGAAGCTTGCGAAAGCAGCAGTCAGCATAGACACTCACGCTATGTTGTAGTACATCTTTCCAGCAGCTGCAACGGCCAATGCTGTGCCGGATGTAGAACAGAGGACGGGCAGTCTCTCAGGTTCAGTGCGGCCAAATGGACCGGTATGTGCTCAACATGATTCCTGCATCAAGCCATGCCTGCCCAGTGCTGCAGTTCCTCGGCATCAGCATCAGCAGCAGCAGCAGCAGCAGGCGATGTTGTTGTTGTGGTGGTGGTGGTTGTCGTGTATGGAGCTCTGGCTGGCTGTCCGCTTATCGTGCCTGGAGCTGTTTGGCCGCGGAGATTGGAAGCGGTGGATGGAGTGGGTCAAGACTTTTGCCATAGTGATCGGGGACTTTTTTTTATTTTTTTGTATTTTCATCTCTTTTCTGTTCATCATTAAAGACGTTTGGCGGCACCAAAATCCCCAGCATCTGTGCAGCATCAGCCTTTGATCAGTGAGCTGGCCACCTTTTCTTTTTTCTCTTCGAAACGCTGCAAAGGGGCTGCTCCGAAGCGATAGGCCAGCGTGACAAGGTGATAACCAACCATGGCATCATCGCCACCGACTGAGGCGCGCTCAGAAAATGACACAACATTGAGCACCGACAAAACTAGTCGCAAGCTGTCATCGCATAAACGCAAGCGCGGAAATGACCCTACGTTATCTCGCAAATCGAAAAAGGAGCGCAAGCACCACGGGGCGGAGGAGGAAACCAGTGTCGCCGAAGCAGAAGGTCGTCTTCAAACATCGGAGAAAGCGAACGATAACACACCCAAGCTCGAAGACCCGAACGGCGAGAATGCTGGCTACACTGAGGAGGACCAAGCGACTCCAAAGACAAAGAGAAAAGACCGATCGAAATCTAGCAAGAAGCATGCAAATGCTGAAGATACTGTGAAGGAAGCGGAAACCAGCGACAACGAGAAGGCATCAAAGAAGCGGCAACGAAGGGCTACGGCGGAGGAAGAAGCTACCAACAATGTCGATCCTGATATGAAGAAATACGCCTCAGTTCTGTCGAAGTTTAGCAAAGCGGCTTCTCAGGCCGAGAAGCTGAAGAAAAAGGCCGAGTCGACTGAAGATGCACAGGGTGATGAAGATCAACAGAGCGAAGAGAAACACGGCCTCGAGCCTCTTCCTCAACCGGCGCCAGCTCCTGAGTCGACAGAGAAACCGACTTATTCGACTTTGCCAAAGTGGTTGACTGAACCTTTTCTCATCTCTCATTCAGAACGCCGCAATTTTGCTGACCTTGGTGTCCATGACAAACTGCTCTCAGTGCTTCAAAACGCTGGATATAAAGAGGCCTTCCCAATTCAAACTGCCATTTGCCAACTTCTTCGACCCGGAGAGCATCAGCACACAGGCGATATATGTATCTCTGCGGCCACGGGTTCGGGAAAAACGCTGGCGTATGCCCTGCCTGTGGTTTCCAGCATGGAATACTCACCTTTACCACGTCTTCGAGGGCTCATCGTGGTACCTACTAGGGAGCTGATTAGACAGGCGCGAGATACTTGCGAGCTGCTTGCAGCGGGCAAGGGTCTTCGGATCGGCACCGCCGTTGGAACAGCATCGCTCAAGGAGGAGCAAGCTCATATCATGCGGGATGACCAGTCGTACGATCCGCTGATGTATGAGGAACTGAAGAAGAAAGCAATGCATATCGATGACTGGAGGGACTTCAACCTGCAACAATACCTTTCGGATCTATCCCGCGTGGAGAAGCAATTTTTCAACTATGTTGCTCAACCCGTGCCCAACGTTGACATTCTTGTGTGCACTCCCGGTCGTCTAGTTGACCATTTGAGATCGACAAAAGGCTTCACTTTGGAATATCTACAATGGCTTATAGTCGATGAGGCTGATCGCTTACTCAACGAAAGTTTTCAAGAATGGGTGGATACTGTAATTCCAGCTCTAAACACTACACCTTTCTTTAGGGATGGCAAGGCTGCAAAGAAGCTTGCAAACTTGGGCCAACCGATGCGAAAACAACAGCCTCTGCGAAAAATTATACTAAGCGCAACAATGACTCGCGATGTAGAGAAGTTGAACTCATTGCGTCTTGAAAATCCCCGGCTTGTTGTCGTTTCAGCCCCTGTTGCAGACAAAGACGAGGAGGCTGCAGAGAATAACATATCTTCTACGGACGAGTTCCTACTTCCACCTACACTCACAGAGCGGTACATTCCTGTTGGAGACGGTTCCGAGAAGCCGGTCCAGCTTCTTGCGTTGCTTCTTTCAAAGGTCAAGGTGCTTGACCAAGTACGTCTGTCTGGGGAAGGGCGCGCGTCAAGCCCATCGTCAACTAGCTCATCCAGCACGTCTGATTCGTCAGACTCTTCTGATGAATCTGTGTCCTCGGACTCTTCCAATTCCGAGTCTTCTGATGACGATGATAGTTCTGTTGGTTCTGAAAGTGAGAGCTCGGATTCAAATACAGACACAGAATCAGATTCTGGTGATGTATCATCCAGCGAACCCGAGCAGGTGAAAAGCAGCCGAACTATGGTGAACAAGGGACTATCACTCCCTCATCCTACTGCCCTCATCTTCACCCAGTCATCTGAGGCAGCCGTCCGTTTATCCCGACTCCTTGCAATTCTCTGTCCTCCTCTCTCCTCGTATCTTGCGACTCTCACAAAAACAAATAGCACACGTGCCATGCGCGGTGTCATATCCGCTTACCGTCAGGGTAGTACTAGGGTCATTATTGCCACCGATCGTGCGTCCAGAGGTCTTGATCTTCCAGCTCTGGGGCATGTCATCTGCTATGATGTTCCCGCGAGTGTCACGTCCTATGTTCATCGCATTGGTCGTACTGCTCGTGCGGGTCGAGATGGATATGCGTGGACTCTCGTCGCGCGGAGGGAAGGACGCTGGTTCTCGAGTGAAATTGGCGGCGTCAAGCTGATTGACGATGGCAACAAGGACAGCTCTGCAGGAAAGAAGAGAAGTTCAAGTGGTCTTATCAAGAGAGGCATTGGAAAAAAGATAGGCAAAACTGTCGTCAGGATCAGTGAGCATGAGGATGTTTTGGGTGCTGATATCAAGTCGCGATATGAGAGTGCGTTGGCAGAGCTTGGAGCTGAAGTTGCCGAACAGGATGCCACGCGCCGTGATTGAGCTACTTTCTTGAATATTGTGTGGTTCAAATTGTTCACCTAGATTCACTTGTACTATATCATAATATGGCGTTACGACATGATAGATTTGGACAACCTGCCCTTATAAAATCCCCCTTTTATAATCTCGAACGTCCTTCATTGGAAAGGTCCTTCGCAATACCCATGCTTATCCAATCCGAGATAGCGTACGTCGTCAACATTGGGTTAGCACCACTAGCCGATGGCATCACAGATGAATCAGCGATATACAAGCCCTTCACGCCCCAGACCTGACCCGTTGGATCAACGACAGATTTCTTTGGCGAGACCCCCATTCTGCAAGAGCCCATCTGGTGTGCACTTCCGAACACAGTACGCTCGGGGTTGAGAGGACCGCCCCGACGAGCTGCGTTGGCTCTCACTTGTGCAAGCCAAGCTTGGAAATCAACATCATTAATTCCATGTCCTTGAGCAGTTGCAGTTGGTCCAGACTCCCGATCCAATGGAACATTGGAGTAAGCATCTGTCTTCGAGCGAGTGAAGACCGGGATATCAGCAGAGCATGTGCGGATTTCTGTGGCACCACACATATAGACAATCTTCGCAAGGCCGATGAGACCCTCCAAAAGATGCCTTCTATCAAAGGGTGAGGGAGTGTATTCTAAACGTGTTCTCCCGTCAACTGGGTCCTGGTAGATACGGCCAGAGTCTCGGTCGCGACATAAGGATATATATCCACCTCCGTTCTTCATCTTCGAGAAGAATTCTTTCTTGTCCAGGGGATCATGCACAGGAATCAATGGCAAGAAAACACCTGGCATCTGTGTCATATTTTCGATTTTGGCACCGTGGCCCTTGCCATCGAGGTTTTCAAATTCACCGACCACGCTCGTCAAGATCGAGCCTTCCCATGGTCTTGTCTCATAGGGAAAGATGGCGGATACAGTGCAAACTACCACAAATTAGTACGAGATCCTTCAGCCATAGATGGTGTTTTCAGGAGGGTGATCACTTATGTTAGGACATACCTGGATGTAAATGAAGGTTTCGACCAATGTTGTAGTTCCGCAAGCCACTTCGAAGAAGCAATAGCGGCGTCGTCATAGTGCCACATGAAACAACCACCCGCTTGGCCCTGATTTCAACTTGGCGTTCCACGAGGGGTGCTCCAACAACGCCGTGTGTCTCGTCGCGAGACCTCCACACGCCCCTTACACCTTTAGCCTTGGTCTTTGATTTATCATGGAAAAGGATTTCCCGGACATCAAAGCCCTCAAAGAATTGTGCCCCTGACTTCGCGGCCTCGGGCAACCATAGGACTGCGGGGCTCTGCTTTGCACCCGAGGCGCACCCGGTGGAAGTGTATCCATCATAGTGCGGCTGCAGTCTCGTGTTCAGGGCCACTGGATCTGCTTTGTAGCCAAGTTTGCGCGCCCCTTCCAGCGTTACCCGGTTGGAATGGTTATGCTCAACGGCATCAGTGGAGCACCCCATAAATCTCCAGACTCGATCCATGGAAGCTTGGTATTCTGCAGACGTGAACAAAGAGAGACCTTCATCGGCCCACTCCTGACGAACGAAAGCCTGAGTTTGCAATGACGCTCCCCAATTGACGACACCTCCACCACCCCATGTTTGTCCTGAGATAACGAGAATTGAGTTATCGTCCGATATATCAGCACCGCCAGACGCAAAGAGATGTTCGTTCGCCTGGGATGTGGTCATGGGGTAATGTTTATTGGAGAAATGATAGGCCTTGTCAACAACTATCACACGATGGCCTGCTTCTGACAGGTTCTTTGCAGTCACACCACCACCACAGCCTGACCCTACGATCACAACGTCGGTCTCGATGACTTCCACGTCTTGTCCCGGAGGCAATTGGATAAATTCAAAGGGATAGTCTTCCGCAGGTGGCTTGTAATTGAACGGCACACGAGGCAGCCCTAACACTTTTAGGAGTGTAGGGCTACAGGTGACCCAAATTTTTGTAAATAGCACATCCAAGACCTTGTGTAAGTTTCGCAATGCCGGGATATATGACGTCTCCCAAGAGCGATATATAGCCAACCTCTCAGGAAATCCATGAGAGGCAAAAGGGGTTGGCGAGCCAGTAAGGAGGACCGAAAGCGGCCTAGAGCCCAAAGCCGTCAGGACCATTGTCAATTGATTGAGGTTATCTTTAGGTGTCCACAGACAAAGTTGTCGCCGTATTGCCTCCTCAAACGCCGGTACGCTGGAAGGGCATTCTCCGAAGTAGTCTTTAATTAAATCTTTGTCTGTCTGATGACTGATGCTGGCCCGAACCTCGCCAGTAATGGCCTGATATTGCTTGTCGTCCACGACAAAATGCTTTGAGCGACGGGCTGACTTCTTGGGTTGGATGGACGGAATGACCGTATCGGCCAGCGCGAGCAGCGTTTGCCATTGAGCAGCCGTGAGAATATCATCCTTCCGGTCAAAGGGCCGGATAGGGCTATCGAGAATGGGACCAGTGGTGGTGGTCTTCCCTTCCATTGTAAGTTATGTGCGCAATATCTTCGTCGTCTCGTCGTGTAGCACACCATCAACTCTCATAATCAACATTGAGGGCGCAAACTATTTAAGCACCCCAGCTGCCAGTCGTGCGGGGTATTTCCTTGTGCATCACGCAATTCACATGCTTGCACGGTAGTCAATAGCGCTCCAGTAAGGTATATGCCTTGGTGGATCATCGTTGGAGAAGAAGCGCCTTCGCGAACAACAACAACGCCTCGGTGCCGCGACGGCTCCATTCGCCCAGAGCACTAATCAGGATACAGATGCTGCGATTGGCACTCGCTCTTCGCTGTTGGATTGATTCGGTGGTTCTATGAGATGTCCAATGTGGAGAACAATAGGACTCGACCTGCCAGATGGCAATGGACTTTGTTTAGCGTAGCCCAGCGTCTCCAGTCGTATTGTTCTCGCTGCAGGACTCGGCGAGACTGGCATCGTCGCCACAAAAGCCACATGATGTCGCGATAGTAAAAAGGAATCAAACAATAGATATAACTGATACATAGTGTGCAGCCTCGGGTCCATACGATCCTACATCACGACGTGGCCGATGAGCCACAAAAGACCCACGTATATCTGAGGGTTCTACGGATAGCCAGCCCATCAACCCCTGAGCTCAGGAGTCACAGATGAAGGTTGCCTGTGTCGTGGAGAGAGCGCCGTAAGGAAAAGGCAACAAGCAAGAAAATGAGAAATGAGAAATGAGAATTACAAAAGATTATAAAAGCCGAGGGAGAACGGACGTAGAAACCGAGGAAGAATAAATTGTCGACATCGACAGGTCACCCAGATCATTCAGTCCTGGTCATCAGATCGATCGTCTTTCATCTTGAGTGTCATCGTTTCCATACGGTCTGCTCGCATGACCCACAGACTTCGTCTCAGCGTCATCCTTCTTGACCGACAGACCTTTCTGACCAACCATATCATCGAAGGACCTTGATCTGGAAAATGCCTTGGAGCCCTTTTCGTATACCGGAGAAGGTGCAAGTTTCGGATTATTGGCGGGTAGCTCAGCAGGAACTGGATTCAATGGTTAGATTGCTCCGGATGTACTCTATGGAGAGAAAACTTACTAGCCGTATCTGCAAGTTCATGCACGGGCATGCTGTCAATCTCGGCGGGTGGTGGCTCATAATGTTGAGTCCCGTGGGGATATCCTTCATAAATTGGAACACCATTCTCATCAACCATATTGTACTTTAATGAAGCCTTCTGGATTTCGGCAGCTTCTTGCAAAGCTTGGACGCGCGCTTTCTCCCGGGCTTGACGACGTCTGCGTCTAATAAGCAGGAATGCGGCGACTATGATGGCAATTCCAATAAGACCGCACACAACGCCGAGGAAGGGAGGAACCCATTTCGGCAAGTGCTTGTGCTTCTTTTCGGATTCTGGCTCACCTGGTTTATTTGTCGAATCAGACGTATATGGATAATAGTGCGTTATTGTTTTCGGATATTTCGTGTTCCAATGCTTCTCGAGTTCGGTGCTAGACCAGCCCTTTGC
>JAGYIB010000265.1:0-11984 GCA_024244615.1 Ascosphaera pollenicola | reverse complement strand
GACATTCTGCCGTTCAGCGGTTCGTTTGGTTGGCTCGTTAACCAAGATGGGGATAGTAAATCTACTGAAGATAGTTCGGTCCCACATGGGGAAGAGAGCACTGCTGGGGGTTTCTTCTCACAACATATAATATCACTCAGTTATCAGCATCATGGCTCAAGCACAGTTGAAGCCGTGGCTCCCCAAGCCTGCTAAAGATCTGGTTCTGATCAATGCCAGCATCGTCGATGTGGTGAACGGGTGCATTGTTCGCGACTCAACGATACGCATTTCCAACGGACTCATCATTGAGATCTATCATTCATGCTCGCAACGTGATGCATTCCATGAAGCTGAAGTCGTTGTGACTGATCTCAAAGGCAAATATGTGATGCCCGGTCTAATTGATTGCCATGTTCATCTCTATTCTCCTCCGGTCATTCTTGCGATGAGCGATATATGGAATGACCAGCAAACTGCCATAGCTTATCGTACAACATATGTTGCGAAGCAGATGCTGCTGCGCGGCTTCACCACCGTTCGCGATGCTGCTGGTTCGGACTCTGCGCTCCGCAATGCTATAGCTGAGGGATTGATCCCTGGCCCAAGAGTTTTCATGTCTGGCAAAGCCCTCTCACAGACTGGAGGACATGGAGACTTCAGGCGCCCTTATCAAGACGACAGGTTCAAGTGCTGCGGGTACGACCCCTTCATTGCACGAGTTGCCGATGGTGTTCCGCAGTGTCTGCAAGCAGCTCGGGATGAAATCAGAAAAGGGGCAGACTTCATCAAAATCTTGACTGGTGGAGGGGTAGCGACTTTCACCGATCCCCTTGATATGCTTCAGTTCACTGCAGAGGAGATTCGCGCCATCACTACGACCGCCAACAACTCCCATACTTATGTTACTGCTCATGCATATACCAATGAGGCCATACGGCATGCCGTCGATAATGGTGTCATGGGCATTGAACATGCTAACTTCATTGATTTGGAGACGGCGAAATACTGCGTTGAAAAGGGGGTCATCTTCACACCAACCTTAGTGACGTATTACTCTCAAGCTGCAATTCCTGGATTTCTCAGCGACGCGGCGACAGAGAAGTCCAAAAGCGTCCTTAAGAGTAAGCCATGGCCCAAGTCATCAGAACTTCTGCGCAGACACTAACCCTTTGCCACTGTTATATAGAGGGCCTTGAGAGTCTGCAGATCTTGAAAAAGGCTGGCGCAACTATCTGTTACGGCACAGATTTGCTTGGTGTCACTCACAATTGGCAATCTGAAGAGTTTCGAATCCGCGCCCAGGTGCTCAGTAATCTAGATGTTTTGCAGAGCGCTACAGTGAACGCAGCCAAGCTTCTGAAGATGGAGGATGAATTGGGCTGCATTCAGGGGAATGCCATTGCGGACCTGTTGGTGGTGGATGGAAACCCCTTAGAGGATGTTGAAATCCTGAACAGTATGCAGGAGGATAAGTATGCAATTAAGGCAGTGATAAAGGAGGGACGAGTCGTTCACAGTGAAGTTGACGGTCTTTCAGTTGATTCACTCTACAGAAGACTCTAGCAGAGCTCATCTGAGATGTTCAACATTTTCCAGAATGGATGATGATGTCCAAATGTACAGTATGACAAGTGATATATACAAAAAAAAGTAAATGACAAATCTATCAAATCATCAATATGCAATGGATCAGATATGCAGAGATTATGTTGTGCCCCGACGACCCATATTCTTGATCCGCCGCCCTAATTCATTGCTGAATTCTATCTTCCACTGCGCAGCTCTCCCAATTGCATCGCGGTTCTCGACAGCCCGCCTCACAAGCCACTGCATGCATTCTTGAGGGCTTCCCCATACAGTTAATTTGAGCGGGTTTGGGGCCGATTTGCGTTTTGCCTGTTCGCCCCCATTGACCCTCCTTGTCTCTTGGATCAGGCGGCATCCCAACTCATCCGCCATGCCCATTAGCTGACCATATTCCACTTTAGACTTCAGCTTTCCAGATGCTTCAAGTTCCTTTGTAAGGGCCAGGGCCTTTAAGACGCTAGTCTCGTTGTGGGTAGCAATGAATATTTGGACCGATGGAAAGTTCTCTTTTGAAATGCCAGGAACATCTTCCATCAAGATATCGCGAACGATTGAATCATACGTCTCGTCAGTTTGCTCTTTGGTATCATGAATGGCGTCTCTCCTCTCCGTCGAAAGATAAGCCCCTCTGACGAGCTTGAGGCCAAGAGTCCATCCCTCAGTCTGAGCAAGTCTGAGGAACTCAACCACACGCGAAGGGGCTTTCTTGAGATATGCTTGTAAAGTCGTATAGACTAGACATCCATTTGGTGTCAACTTGTCAGGAGTGTTGTATCGCCGCATCAGATCGATAGTCCATTTATCGACGGTGTTTTGAAAAGCTTGTTGTTCGGCATCAACGAATACACGGACACCCTTCTGTAGACAGGCATCAAGAATTTCGTCCAGAGCCTCCTTGAATAACTGTGGTGGATCTTCGCCCAGCAGCAACGGTTTGACAATCGAATTTCCTGCGCCAGAGTATCTATGATTGATGTCAGCACGTAATTCAGTATTGAGCATAGGATTTGACCATGAACTGACTTGATCGCAAGAATATCATCAAAACCTAGCATCTCAAGCGTCCGCAGATTGTCAGCCTTCCACTGTTGCATCGCCTTTTCACATTCTGAAAGTAATTCTTCAATCGCCTGTTCGGTGATAGTCTCCTTTGCAAATGAAAGGATTGCACCGTGATATCCCATATCTCTAAGGCGTTTTATCTTGGCTCGCACTTGTGACGAATTTTCTCCTCCTGCAAAGTGATCATAAAACCCAAGCTTCACGCAGGCCTTCAATATAAGATTCCGGTCAGGGTTCAGCGGCCACGCTTTGGCTGTCGCGAGCCTGTCCATCACTGGCATGGCTATATCTAGCAATCTTGGACTCGACATGACATATGTCATGAACAGAGAACGGATGAGGAGAGGCGTTGGCATCAAACCTAGCGGTGGCATGTCTCTATCACGGCTGAGCACATCCAAGCGCTGTTCTTTGAGATTTCCCCGACGAAGAAGCCTAGAGGTAGTGCCAAAACATCTCTCTTGCGCACAATACTGTCGTTGAGTGATGAAAAACTGGCTTGTAAAGGCAGTCCCTAATGGAGCTGAAGATCGCAGCCACCTCGTGGGCACCGGACCACGCTGGAACGGCCTCATGTTCTTGAACGACATCATGGACATAAAGAGGTGATGTTGACGACGCCAGCGAGATCACTTCGTTCCGTTCGGTGTGTACTGACGATTTCACGTCAAGTAGCCTCCTCGGAGGATGGCTTTAGACCAGCAATCCACTTGAACAGATCGCGACGCTTCCAGGCAAAATTGACGGCGAAATCGAGTATGTTATCTTTTTCTAGTGAGTGAGCAGCCCCCTCAGCAGTACTTCTTATCGCTATTATCTGCCACAGATTAGCCGAACGGGCTGCTTATCGGCGGTCGGTATCTGAGAGGTACCCGATTTGCATAAGGTTAATCCTGCCGACAGAGTTCTGACTGAACCCCAGGAGAGACGGTTAGCGGCTGCCCGGCTGCCCGTTGTGTGCCTGCATAACAGGCGTAAGGGGCACTCAGCTAGGTAACTCGTACTGGTACGGAAGGAGCCATCATCATATAACTTGAGCATTGCCTTGAAATTCAACTCGGCTTGAGAACTACATACGCAGCACCTTGAAGTGTCCATGTTTCGCAGGCTTTTGCATCACGTAAGAGCGACATGGGGTGCTGAACTCTATCTGCGCTGATCGTCTAAGCTTATTTCAACGACGTCACCGAGTTCGGCCAGAGTTTGGGTAGGCCGCATTGTATGTATGTACGCAGTCAACCGCAAGACTACTTCTTCAACGCCGCAAATCGTCGAGCTAGTTCATCAATCTCCGGCAGACCGTCCTTCGATGTTGATCTTCTGCTGGGACCGGCACCAACCTGGTGTGTAGTTTGGAATTGTTCCTCTCTGGGCGACACCGATTTATTCTGCTGAACCTTGCCTGATCCTTGTTCATTGCTGTCTTCGTCGTCCTCATTATCCGACTCCCAGGTTTCGCCATGATACGGTATCTTGTAGCTTCTGGCAATTTCCCTCAGGTAGTTCTCAACAAGGGATTCAGGGACCTTTTCAATGCGCAGTCTTTCAATAAGGTCTTTCGGTATCTCCACAATGGAAGGATCGCCGTCTTGTGCCTTTTGAGCGAAGTCGTTTCCCCAACGCTGGACCAGCTTGGCTCGCAGCTCAAGTAGACCAGGTATATCACGCGGAATTCTAGCATAGGAATAGAATATAGCGGCAGCATCGCGATCAAGCTCAGGATCGATGTACACGTCCCGCTCCTGCTTCTCTTCATGTGTCTCGGGCTCCTGTTGTTGCTCGGCCGTCTCAGGCTCAGGGCTTTGTTCCGTTGAGTCTGCCCTATCATCGGGACGGCTTGCTGCATCAGATGAAGAAGGTGAGGATCCGAATCCGAACAATTTTGCAAGACTCCAGCCACCATTTGTAGGAGTGGTGGGCTTTTGCTGGGCATCCTGCTTCGGCGGTGGTCGTCGCTTCTGGGGCGGGGCGGGCCTCGGCTTAGGCGAGTTTCTCCCCTTCGCGGCTTTCTGTGCGACGAGATGGTCGAGTATATTTGCCCTAACGTGTAGTCGCTCACAATGGAGCTCGAGTATTTCCAACGCGATGATCAGATTGTCGGTGGCGATGGCATCTTCCGTCTTGATCCGTGCTAGACCTTCCTGGCCTTCCCTGAGCAGCTTCGCAAGCTCCCGATGCTTTGCTTTGGAATAACCTCTGCTCTCTTTGGTGAGCTGGCGCAGTCGGTATACCAGCGCTCGAAGGGAGAATATGAGCTCTGTCTAGATATGCATTTAGCCACGTCTGCCCAAGCATGGTAGTAGCACGGGTCTTACTTACTGTCTGCTTGGGCTGGGGCATTGCGCTGTGTTTGTTGAGCCTTGAGTGGAAGGATGTTTCGGATGTGTCTTTTCAGTCAAACTTGGCTATGATGTTGTGGCCTGCTTTCAAGCTGTCTTCCCCGCAGTGTCGCAATGCGCCCGCCGGACCACTTACCCTGTGGGGCCATGACGGATGACGGCCTGGCAAATGTCACGCACGGCGACGTGTCCGTAAAAAGCCGTTAACCGGGCTGATTACGGCTTACATTGGGCAGTGTGGGCTAATGATAACCATTTCATTATGTACTCTGACATGGCCTGCAATGCAGTGTAGGCTGAATGAAAGATGAAGATGGCTTGAACCGCGACTTGAGCGCTGAGCAATCTGTATGTACGGATCTTCTTCTCTCTCTTGAATACTCACCAAGTATCTAGGTCAGTGCCATCGCTGTCTTCAGCCGCATTCTCCCAGTCCTCGAGTTCAGAGAGTATGCGCAAGTCCAGGTCGGAAGCACTCCTGGCAAGATCTTCGGATATGGCAATGGGAGAAAGATCTCGTTGTCGTCTCTCCTCGTTGGCAGAGTCAATGACATAACGCGCGCTTTCGTCGCGGAACATCTCCCACAGAGCCAAACTATCGTCCAGTAGGCGATCAGAGATGTAGAGACTACGCCCTCTTCGAGACCTGGGGTTCATGCGCTCCAACTCCGCTTCAGTGAAAGTGTGCGGTTTGCCTGTCTCAGGGTGTATATGGGCGTAATGGCAGTCATTGCCAAATCGACATCGAGGTTTGAAAACTATAGTCTTGACGGTGCTTAGTTCTAGCGGTATGTCGTCGTCGTCGTTCGGCCTTGACCTCGCTGCCTTCTTCTCGATAGCTTGCTTCCAAGTACGCACACTCTCTTGGTAATACCGACACGGTATCCGCTTCTTCCGTTGGAGATAGGTTTCAACAATCTTTTCTTTCGCAGGATTTGGGGGTGGGCCTCCCCCTGAATTCGGGCATCTAGACGCCCGTTTTGGAGGAACTGGCACAACAGAACTTGGGACGACGAAATGGCTCTTGATGCGACACACCGGACATGTTTTCGTTGTCTCTACCATGTCAGGGTCCAGATGTCGATCGATTCCTGCTGCTGCTGGTTTCTTCCCTGACGATCGCCATTCACGGATACACTCTATCGACAAGTCAGTATAGAGATATTCAGAGCGATCGTGGGAACGAGGGAAATCTGGTCCTTACCGAGACAGAATGTATGATCGCAATCGGTCAAAAGACCATATACCTCTGGTTTTTCTAAGCAGATGCCGCATGGCTCTCGTACAGAACAGTATTTTCGAGGTTGGCTGCTCTGAGATGTCAATTCAGATTTCGCAGATTTATCCTCTGTGTCTTGCAGAACGCTCGCTGTCAGCTTGGTCCATCAGCAAGAACGAAACAAACAGTGCTTACCCTTAACTGCCTCTCTCCCACGGGGTTCTGATTCAGTCTTTGAAGCATCAACTCCTATTAGGGCTGGATTGTGCTTGAAAAAGCAAGTACTTCCCCTATGGCAATATCCATTCTTCCACCACTTGCAATCTACCTTACTCGGCGGGAGACGAGTCTGTTTAGCCTCCATTGTTCAGTATGAAGGCCAGAGCTGATGCCCCTGGAGCGCTTCACGATATGTGGGTGGGAGTCACTGTGGAGCTGTGCAGGGCCGACGCAGCAACGAGCCTCAAGATGATATGACTCCTCTGATAGAGTGCAGAGCTTGGATGACTGTTCGCAAGATATATATGCATATACCGATGCTTCACGATGTTTGTTCCAGTCGTTTGCCTACAGGGAGTGCTCCCAAGTGTGATGCTTGCCCCACGGGATGCGCATCATTATATACGGGCAGCTCAGGGTGGCGGCGGAAAACGTCATTGATGCCCGGGGCACCTGGATGTTCCGCACCGAGGCGCTGCACAGGACTGTCTACGCTCATCACCACGCCACGGAAGAGTCACATTCAGGAGAAAAGGGACCGCGGGAGGTCATTACTTGATTGAAGAGATCATGGATGGCGCCTGGACATGAAGTGGTGTGTGAGGGGGTTTGAAGCACAATTCGATTAAACCTGCTGAACACGAGATGCTTTTGTATGGCCGCTGCAGTTTGCCTCGGGTAGAATATCATTGCATAGCCCAAAGGGCAACGCCCCCGGCTATAATGTAGTGTTGCATGCTGTAAGCTGAGTGATTGGGCCTTGCTTCAGAGACGAGCCGAGGTGAGTCATGTGGGTTGGTGTTTGAATTAGGGATGCCGGCGGGTCGTGGAGGCGTATCAAGAGTATGGGGTCTGCGCCCACCACGCATGGGCCCATGATTTGCGACGCCAAAAGCAACGGTAGCCATGAGCAATATTGAGGTGGGCTTCATCGTGAAGAGTGCTTGAGTCCTTTGTATTTGACGGCCCGGTGCTGGAGTTGGACATGTGGCGTGAGAAGATGGCGGATAGAGAAGCAATATACTCTCAGGCAAGACGGAGGTTGAAGCAGAAGTGAACGTGAACTTCATTCTGAAACCCCATTGGAGGCCATTGGAGGTTCTTTGTATCCTGCGATCCGATCCACTGCCCCCAGACCCCAGAACGTGACAATGGATGCCGGTCGTCGGGCGCACAGGGGCTCACTGCCCATATGCACTCAGGTCAAAGAGACCCTGGAAGTTCTAACTTGGAACCCGTTCATGCCCGTAAACCCTGACTGATTCTTCCTCGAGCTGTAAGGTTCATATATCCAATCTGAGACTGTTATTACATGTTCAAATTTCACTTTCTGAGCATAGCGGTTTGAAACACCAGGCAGTCATGAAGCACTGCATCCCGCAGCTGAGAAGCTGTAAGCGATGCGTCTTTGGATGGGCTTAGACGACATTGAGAGACGAAAGATGAATCCCAAACGATATCATGCAGTGCAGCTTGTTGGCTTTGGGGTCCTTGATTGTTGAGAAGCCAGACATGGACATGAGAACATCTTGAGATGATAATTGTCAAACCTTGTAACAAGCTCAGGAAAGTAGAAGGCGGATTCTCTGCAAATGCTTTCACATCTACTGTGACGGAAGCGCTTCCCACAACTTGAAGATTTGCGAGTCGGGAGACTCTCGCCAGCCCCACGCAACGCAATAATGTTGGGATAGCAGCTTCCACTCCTCCAGTTCATCGAGCATTTCGATTCTCGCGACCCTGTCCTTCTCATCCTGCATGATCCATTTCTCCCAGAGAAAGTCAATATCCCCAGCTCTCTGGCCGCTGGTAAGACCACTGTCGAATAATCGCTTGCGCTCTTTATCAAGTGAGTCATATTTGTCAAGCGTCTCAAGTATGATACCACGAGTTGCGAGGTTCGTAACCATTGTCCTGCCAAAGGCGTCGTGAGGGTTGATCGGTTCATAGAGAACGAATGAGATAGGTGTCGTGGATGGGAATAGTGTCTGCATGAAATATGCCAGGACGTTATCAGCCTCTTTGGGTGGAAGGTATATGAGGCAACATTCCGAGATCATTAAAGTAGGGAGAGATGGATCAACGCCATTCAAGTGGTTTGCAGCGGTGTCCGGGGAGAGGGTACGGAGGTCGATCGGATGAACATGATAATGAGGCGAATGCAGTGCATCACTCTCCTCAGATATGTATAAATCGTCTGGCTTCTGTATACCAAGCCCGCGCATCAATATGGGGACGGACATGATATGCCGAATCTTCTTTTTGGTGTTCGCGGAAAAGTCAAGCTCATGGTAGACAATGTCCTCCTTTTTACGGTCTGTGAAGACGCGAAAGGGACGGGTATCAGAACCAGCACCCAGAGAGATGATCTGCTTTCGGGAAGTCGGGCAAGAGTCCAAGAACCGACTGACAAGCACATCAATAGCAGAAGACCGAACGTACGTTCCTAGACGGTTTTAGCGCACGAGTCAACGAGACCTTGGACAATAAGACACGTGAAATACCTCTGTTGATGATAGGTTGCCGCCTCACATCGACGGCATTAGGACACAGGGCTCGCGAGAAGGGGTCCTCAAAGTATCCCAGCTCAACGGCACTCAGCCTCGAGATGCTAGCATCGGTATCGGTGCGCTGCACGACCTCGTCTTTGGAAGCAGCGGTGTTGGTATTTCTGTTGCGCCGAGACTGGAAACCTCCACGTCCTCGTGGATTACCCCGAAAAAGGGTGTTCAGGTTCGGAATTGAGGGAGCTGTCATCTTTGCGAGTGAGAAGTCCTAGCAGGATATCATTTTGTGATCGTAAGGCGATATGCTGTTGTTGTGAGGCATACATATCGCGCAATGCGAGCTCTGCTGTTGACGCCCACTGATAAGATAAGATGGCGGCGCGGGGCATCTCCGCGGAGTTGTCGCCAAACCCACTCAGCCGCCCGTCACCTCTTCATCCATTCCATTCCATCGCATCGCATCTCATGCTGATGACTGCTGTCGACCAGAGCATCTCCATTTTCTATTTAGCAGCTATACCTCATCCAGTGGAAGGACGTGCGCACGATGATCAACGCTGTCCTTGTCTTCAACAACACGGGCCAGCCTCGACTGACCAAGTTCTACACCCAGCTGGTATGCGACAGACGAAACGCTATGTAGCCTACTCTTGAAGAGCCTGAAGCTGATCAGTGTGTTTGAATAGGACACGCAAACCCAGCAGTCACTGATCAGTCAGATCTATGATCTTGTCTCGCAACGCCCTGCCTCAGCTTGCAATTTCCTGCCTCTGCCGCCGCTTCTCGCTCAAGGCGCCAATGGGAGCACGAACTCCGCAGACAGCCCAACACAGATAATATACCGCAACTATGCTACACTGAGCTTTATCTTGATATCAACAAGTACCGAGTCACCCCTCGCGCTTATCGACCTCATTCAAGTCTTTGTGGAGGCCCTCGACAGGCTGTTTGAAGACGTCTGCGAGCTGGACCTCATCTTTGGATACGAGACCATGCACGCCGTTCTCGGAGAGATGATCGTTGGCGGTGTTGTCGTGGAGACGAGCTTGGATAGAATTGTGCGAGGCGTACGTTTGCAAGAAGGGACGAAGCCCAAGAAACGCTCCACCGAGGCGACTGGTTTGGGGTTGGGCTTGAGCATCCCCTGGCGCTGAGCGCTCAGCTGTCACATGGAAGAGCATTGAATTTGCTCCGAAATCAGGATCACTCTAAAGACCAATGCTTGGTCTCTTCGCGACGGTCCATATCCGTATTCAAACCGGACACTCCGTCTAAAGGGGTATGATGGTTGCCATATGCTTGCAAGATGCCATACTACTCGACTCACTTGTGCGAGGTTGATTTGACCACGTCTACTCATGCGACTACTTGACGCTCCCTTCAACAACTCAAATAATTTGCCCAAGGACCCAATTGTGGATTTGATTCTGATCGCTAAGTCTATACAACATCTAATACTATGAGACGAAGCACCTCTGCTTTTCCCTCAACCTAACTTTTCACGAATATATGAAGTTATTGCGGCAAAGAGGACAGCTGCTAGCGTTGCTGCTGGTGAACCAGCGGAATAAACAGTCAGAATGGAACGTGTTCTTACACGTCGCACACTTCTTGTTCGGCAACTTCATCGACGGCGACACGACTGAATAACAAATGGCGCATTCCGTCTGTCCCTTCAACGCTCCCTGGATGTTCCTGCGGAAGATGATCAGCGCATCTATAAGGCTGCCTTGGAACTTCACAGCTCCAGCAATTGTTCGTATCCAGCTCTGCCACTTCTTCTCGCTGACTGCAATGCGCGTGCGGCCTTCAACGACCGGAAGATGGAGGGGATAGGCCGAGGGCATGGAGATACAGATTGAGGATGGGGGAGAGTCCTCATCAATCTCGATGCTGGCCACAATCTCCTTCGCGTTGAAGGAGACCTTTACATCCATTGATTGGTCCTCGTTCGACCAATCTTGACTGGATGCCCATTCCTGTACGGTCTTGAGCGCATCCTCAATGACCAGAGGGGAGAACTACCACAAAGTTAGCATCAAGCATATTTTGAGCGGCAAGTGCCAGAACTCACATATTTCTCTGTCCATGCTTCGATCGGTCCTTTGACTCTGTTCTTACTCTCATTCCACCATGCAGTGACCAAGTTCGGTAGGTACCTTAGGCACAAATAGTAAACATGCACACCGAACCACTTCTCTTCTTTCTCGTCGGATGTGGACTGATCAAACTTAAATGCGCGAAGGTCAAATTTCGACCCATCTATGAGTCTTCCATTAGGCAGCTGCAGCAGCTCGTAAAGGTAATCCAAGAAAGCGGGAACGAGTCCCCGCTCCTTGATTTCTGCAGTGAGTTGATCCTTCACAGTGATTGACTGTGGTCTGTTAGTGAGTCTTGATATGAGCAATCTCGAGCGTATATACTCACAGCATGTTCGAAAAAGTCGAAAATGGTTCTCCACGTCAACAGATAAGAACGACGTCGATTGAGATCAAACCACTCAGCCTTTTTTCTAAGACTTTTCGTTGCATAGCCCCATGAAAGATGTTTCAAAAGACCCTGAGGCAAGTCAGCTTTTTTCTCGCCCAAAGCAACTTCCAGAGCCAAGTCCTCCATTGCTTTCGGGATAGTTTGCCGGTAAAGATTGTATGATGCCAATTGAGCAGGTTTGCTACTATTAAGCATTGGAAGGAGGTTCGCCGGATCTTCTATGAGAGCTGCGGACAGGTAAGACACTGTCCGTGTAAGAAGATCTGCCTCATTTCCGCGAGGATGACAGCCGGACGCCGAGAGAGGACCTGGATGTAGTTATGAGCAAAGATTCTCATGTGAACGCGTCGTATCAGCAAAGGTAGATGTTGACATACCAATATTACGAAATACTTTGATGATGCCTTCCGAGAGCGTCTTTTGCGCTTCGGCCCATGCGTCTGCAAGATCATCGTTGGCCTCGCCATCAGTACTCAGCGATCGAAGCCGAGTAAATAGGCGCAGGCTGGCATGAATTAAAGGCTTCGGATTCCGGTCGTGCGTCATATCCTCAGTCATGTCCCACATCCTCTGCAGAAC
>JAGYIB010000264.1:0-11993 GCA_024244615.1 Ascosphaera pollenicola | reverse complement strand
GAAGGGAAAGGAACAGCAGACGGAAAAGGCAAAGACAGACGGCAAAAGCGAAGCCGACGAGGACGGCGATGATGAAGGGGGCGAGGAAATTGCCATGTACAAGGGAAAGATAGATGCCACAGAGAAGACAGATAAAGCGGACGATTATGCTAGCGAGACCACAAGTCACAAAGCAACAAAAGGCGATAAATCTGCGACATCATCAAAGGGGAAAGGCAAACAAACAAACGATGGGGAAGAAGAGAAGGGCAAACCCAAGGATCTGGATAAAGCCGCCGATGAGGTGGGTGAGGGTTCAGAGACAAAGACGACAAAGAATGGCAACGATCCCGAGATTGAGACGGAATTTCAATCCATTCTCAAGCGCTCACCTGGTAAGTGTCTTCCGTGCGACAATTCCTCCCGACCTTCGCAGCTCACATCTATTGTCCAGTCATCGTTTTTTCCAAATCATATTGCCCTTTCAGCAGGAAGGCCAAACACATTCTCAGCAAGTACACCATTGTCCCGGCGCCGCATATTGTCGAGCTTGATGAGCATCCTCTGGGCGGAAGGCTACAAGTCATGATTGGGAAGATTACAGGACGTGCGACAGTGCCCAATATTTTGATCAATGGCAAGAGTCTTGGGGGCGGAGATGATGTGGAGGCTCTTCATCAAAAGGGCACGTTAGCGCAGAGCATTAGAGACATGGCCGGAAAGCGAGTTGTCCAGGTTTCTTCCAAGGCGAAGAGAAGCGCTGTCGACGACAATACTCTCTAGTCCTTATGCTGTGTATGTCGCAAACGAATGCTACCGCTACCTAACACATTCAGCCTGTCAGGCCCGGACCCTCTGCTTATCAGGGCGATGGATCTCTTGAACCTTGTAGTAGTCGTAATATACTCTGAAGACATGCCTTTTTGCCGCTTTTGTACGGATACCAACATATCCAGCGACATAAAGCAGCATAATGTACGTGAATGTAGGCTTGGCGCCAAGTCCACGGCTGCACTAAACCGTTCTAGGAACTAAGCGACACACAAATCAGTCCCGGGGGAACGATCAATCTCCAATTTGGTCTTCCGCCTCGACGAGAAAGCGACCACGCCTTTTGACGAGTTCGACGAAATACCCCGCGCCTTTTTTCTCCTTCTCACCTTTGTCGCCCAGTGAGAGAAGCTCGCGGTCAAGATGCGTTACATTCACTCCCAGGAAACGCTTCAGATCCCAGAGGGCGGTGAGATCTCGATTCCATTCCCATGACGCTTTGTCTCGCAATGAAAAAGAGGCGCTTTCAGGGCACCGGCGCATCAGACGGAATATGTGACGGATAAGGGCTTTTCGGCGGTCATTTGGTTGAGACGACAGAAAAGTCATGCCGACACCATGATGATCAGACGACGTTCGCGACGTTTTGCTTGGGAAATATGGGCTTTCAAAGGATACAGAAAATAAGCGACAAGCGTTGAACGATTTGAATCGACAAAGAATTTGATGCTATGGACGGCCGGGCCCAGAAGTTGCGAGACAACGCGGATGACATTTATGTGCCAGACGGAGTACTGATTATTTTTCTTTTGCGTGATAGTGAGCGTCCACATCCGCTCTCGTTTCATCACCGTCGAGGGTCCTCGTGGTATGTGTCAAAATATGTCTCGACCTCCGTTCATCAGCGTCCTTCGCGTTTGCCATGGCCTTCTCATGGTTCTGCATGGTCCTGATGATTCTGTGAAGCGCATGCAACTAATGCCTTCAATTTTTACTTCAACAGGCAAGCTCGTCAAGGATGTCTCGCATTTGGCCGTTTCCTTCTCTAGGCCCAAGAAGGACATCATCTCCATCGAAATCCACCATGGCGATCGCAAGGCCGTTGCCGCTCTTAGAACCGTCCGCACGATCATGAACAACCTGATCATCGGTGTTACCCGCGGTTTCTTGTACAAGATGCGTTATGTCTACGCCCATTTTCCTATCAATGTCAACATTGATCAGAACAAAGAGACTGGCCTCTACGATGTTGAGATCCGGTATGCATCATAACTCGATCGCGCATCTATGCGTATCTTTCTCAGGGGGCCGTGGAAGTGGCTTGGGGGCTTTTTTTACGAGCCTTGCTAGCTGTTCATACGGTGAATTTTGGTTTTTGGACTGACGGCTAACCCCTATTTCAGTAACTTCCTTGGCGAGTCTATTGTCCGTCGCGTCACTGCTCAGCCCGGTGTTGAGGTCGTTGTGTCTCCTAACGTCAAGGACGAGCTCCACCTTTTGGGCAACTCCTTGGAGGGTGTTTCTCAGAGTGCTGCCGATATCCAACAGATCTGCCGAGTCCGGAATAAGGATATCAGAAAGGTTTGTCTTGATTCTCATTTTTCGTTGAATCTGTCGATACTAACATTGGTCCTCTCTAGTTCTTGGATGGTATGTACGTTTCGGAGCGCGGCAACATTGTCGAGGAGTAAATACTCGTTCTTCAGCAATGTCATTCTTTAATTGTCAGCTCTATCTCGAACTCGAGACGTTCCTCAGCGAGGGAACATCATTTGCATGAGATGAGATAGAAATCAAGCACGGGGTTTTTAAAAAAAAGTTTCTTCTCGCTATACACTCGATGCGCTGATTGGACACAGCTCATATGTCTCTAATTGCCCAACAATGTCGCCTCAAAACTGCAGTCCCTACCATACACCAGAAACGTTCGTGAATATTTTTCCAGTGCCAGGAGCTCTGTCTTTTCCCGCCAAACATCTTATTCACCATCCAAACGATTAGTTCAGCTGTATCAGGAAAACAAAACAATGGACTGGGATTTCAAGATCCTTCGCCAGAGACAGGCACAGGCACAGGCACATACTTCGCCCGGAAGGGGTTTCAACCATCACATGCTCCATGATCTGCATCATATCTCAACGGTCAATCTTGGAGTGGCCTGTCGAACACTGGCGACAAGTATCCCGTAGAGCTCTTCACGTAACATGCACTGCTTGGGCGAACTTTGGCGAACTTTTTGTCGGCTGTAAGATGGTCCGGCGGTGCCTAATCCACCCACTCGGCATCTCAGCCCGCCTACGTA
Organism: Ascosphaera pollenicola; assembly: GCA_024244615.1. Lineage (NCBI taxonomy): Eukaryota > Fungi > Ascomycota > Eurotiomycetes > Onygenales > Ascosphaeraceae > Ascosphaera > Ascosphaera pollenicola. The sequence continues at coordinate 8,941 of JAGYIB010000264.1, read as the reverse complement.
ACTGAGCTGGCCTCGGTCTCGTGCTTCATCACTGCTGCATCTCACTATTTACCTCCATTACGATTGTCACCTCCCGCGACCTGACCGTGTTCGTCACTGTTGCAATCCTGCCACAAGATTGCAAAAGCAAGTTTGTGCCTCGTGTTTTCTTTGGGCCGAGCTTCGCAAACGAGAGATTACGTCCCTTCAATCCCGAGTGCACATGCGCATCTGACGTCCAAATTCCTTCCCGTCGTTGTCCTACTGAGCGGTGTCGTGCTGCTGTTGATTCATATACCGTCTTCAGCTGTTCTGCGAGACTGCAGCCATGGCTGCGCAAGAAGCCTTGGTCACTGAAACCATTGTTAACCTCAAGAGGGCTCTTGGCCATTGGGAAAGAGGTACGCTCACTCACTTGCACATTCTATCGAGCACCATCATCTAACCTGGGAATCTGCAGATGTTAATCAGTTTCCTGATGAGCCTGTGGCAAAGCGGTCGAACCGCGGCATCAAACTCTCGCAAGGTTCTGAATATATACGCGAAGGAGCTCTAGGTCCGTCACAGGGTCGTCAATATTTTCGAAAGGTTTGTTTATGCTGCCACCTCATCACTTCACGACATGCTGCTGATCCGTTCTTCTGCTGCGTTTCTTAGAGAGCCAAGCATGCCGGTTACGAGCGTGACATCCAAGAGTTCAATGCAGCAGTCTACGAGAACGATGAAGATGAGGTTGGGAACAACGATGAAACACGAGCAGACAATGCTCTGAATGAAGATGTTCCTTTCGAGGACATCCGCTTCGAGTGTAAGCGCCCTTGCTTAGTTTTCCTTTTTCATAATCACCCTGGTTTAACGTGTCTATAGCCTTACTTTGTCCATTACGGCACCCCTCCGAACTCGAGCATCATCCTTCAATGTCGGAACCTTACCGCTCCAAGGCCTTGAAACACATGATCCGTTCGATCGACGAAAGATTACAGCGGGAGCGTACTGTCCTACACAAAGCAAAACGATTACATAGGGAGTTTGTGGGCGATGTGCCTTGGATGCCGTGCGGCTTCCTTGAAACACCTCAGGACTATAGCATGTTCATCCCCAGGTGGGCAGCCAGACGCAATGGTCCTCCAGCCACGCAGCTGGAATCGAGAGGCAATCATTCAATCGAAACGCAGGATGTACGGATGAAGGATCATCCTGACGAAGATGGGTCAAGAGCCGCGCAGACAGACACAGAGGGAAACCGAGCGTCTAGGGGCACGATTGGGCCAGGCTTCCTGGGCAAAGATACCTCTGGGTCTGTTCATCCTATGCATGAGGAAGCCGCGGATACCACAGATAAGCCTTTGAACTCGGTTTTCAAACGAGATGGGGTCCAATGGCCGGCCGCAGAGAAGCTGCGAAAGGCCCCTGACAATGACACTCAAGACCCCTCATGTTCAGGCCTGCCGTCTGAAAACGAACCACCCCGCAGAATGACAACTAGAGCGCGTGTTGGGACTAGTGATGTCCAGGACACCCCAGGCCTCATTCATGCTGATGACGATGGCGATGCCGCGGATACATCATTTATGGTACATCCACTCTACACTGCTCCTATCCCTCCAGTGGACCACGCCTGTGGTCTCCCACCTCCTGAGGCCGACGAAATGCGTCGTGCACTTTGGTCATTCATACAGAAGCAAGACGAGACAGTCCGTGGATTTGATAAGATGTTGACTATGTTGTTGAAATCAAACCGTATGAAGGACAATGTCTGGGAATGGTGCAAGGCGGAAGCACATCTCGGTGAATTGAGTGATGGCGAGGATTGGCCTGACTATGAGCGCTGGGGTTTGGAAGTTGGAGACCTCAAAAAGGGTGCTGACACAGACGAGGAAGTTCCCGAAGAGAAACCTACCAAAAGAGGTAGAGGTCGCAGGACATAACGCCAGAGCAGCCTCTCGGATCTGCTACTTGCTTCTTTTACTCTCGCGTCTTTTGCCGTACCGACTTTTGATTGGCTTCCTTTCCGATGTTCCACATGCTGTCCGTCTCAGGGGAAACCCCCTTCCATGACAGGCTCTTGTTCACACTTCTGACGAGGCGTTTATATTGAAGATCGCTCGCTTGACTGCATATAGCCGCGTCTACGACACGTGCATTGCTTTCATCGCCTTAGAGCGCCATTGACGGTTATCTTGATATCTTATTGTACATTAGTCGTTGAGGGTACATCAAAACTTCTGGATATCACAACGCTGCAGTGGAAATGTACCCTGTACTTCAAAAAGAAGTCGCGATGCTCCCAAAACCCAAAGACCCTGGGCAGGTGATGATACACGTTGAGGACCACCATCCTGGCTGTGACTGCCCCGCTCCAATCGATTTCATCCCCTGGGCCAGTCACTATCCATTCAACAGTAGGTAGAGTCAACTTAGGCTGCCTTAGCCTTCGGCCTTTCACGGTCCCTTTTGGCATATATCTCGGCTGTATATGGGCTGTTTCCCCCACAATCAGGTCAGTATTGTCAACCACATTTTCGTTAGCACAAAAAAAAAACATACTCTTCCCATCTGAGGGCAATCCAGTAGAGTATGAAGACCTCCACAGTGAGGACAAGCCCGGCAAGCCTTCCCTGATACAAGGCGGTGGCCAGGAAGTTCAGGGTACTTCCCCAATACATCGGGGCACTGGAGACGTTGAAGGGAAAGCCAGTGACAGGGGCGTCCATGAGAATGCCAAAGTAGTCACCGAGGTATGTGCCCGTCACACCCAAAGCCCACATGCTTGAGAGAACTAGAACGCTTCCAATGACGAAGAGGACACCGGCAAAGATTGGTTGGTGCAAAGGTGCGAAGAAAGGTTGGTCGCCTAGGGCTTCTTTGTAGAGGTGGTCACGGATTAGGCCTAGGGAGAAGATGATGAAGGCAAGAACATAGCAGCCATTGCGAGGTCCGCCACATATTTTAGTCATGAAGCGGGTATGATGCTCTGCAAATCATGGTGGAATGGTATGGTCAAGTCAATAAGTAGATTTCAAGTGACAAGTTAGAAGTCGGATCCGCAGTCCGTCTATTACCTTTGCGCGCGACGATGCTGTGGATGGTCTTAGCATATTATAATTGACTTGACACACGCAGAGGGGCCAATCTCACTTCCAGAATATGGGGTTGAATGCTATCGCAGCAGCAGAGACTGATTGTGGCAGACACAGAGTTATTGTGATGAGCTTCGAGGAACCAGGCATGTCATCACGCACGGGCACTGGCATGGATACTTACGCTGGAGACTCCGCTGCGAGAAGTCTATGTAGTCCGCAATGGCAGACATCCTGGGACGGTATGAGATGCTGGGCTGAACTATGGTGAGGGAGTTGGGTTGTCGTCGACGTCGATGTCGGTGTCGATGTCGATGTCGAGTCCGGAGATCTTTGCCCCACGCAAATTGATGCTGCGGAGACACGCCAATCCCGCTCATCCACATCCCGCCCCGGCCATTCGACCATGACAAACAACCCACTCCCACTACAAAAGCAGCGCCGTCTGTCCTACTACATACCTACTGTCCACTACCGCATACACGGAGTGTGCATAGACTGAAGCAAAGTGACCTGCTTCCAGGCGGGCTGTGCGGTCGTGACCATCAGCCACTGCTAGCCGTTACCGGCCCTCACCAGCCTCTGCCTCTGGTCGAGGGCGTGATTCTGTCCTGGCTTCTGTCGTGGCTCGGGCACCCTCCTCCTTCCCTCGGAACCAAGCCAGCCCTCGCGTTCGCAAATCTGTGCTTCACCAAAGTCCTTCGAGTCAGTATGGGGCCTGCTGCGATTTCGCTCGTTGCACATGATGGTCTGGAATAGGCAAAATATCATACTTGCTGCTACGGGGGGGTTCACGTCTTGGTTGTTAATCGCAGACAGCTTCCCCGCCATCAGATATGTCTGCTATTCCATTTTGATAGGGTGTGGTCTAGCGCTCTTCGCGCTGGCACTTTTCGTCCTCAGCAGCGTGCGAAGTGCTCACGCCGGCCGGCGAGGCCCTTCCTGTCTGTCTGGCTCTTCTCTGGGTTTTCTCTCGTATAACAACTGGAAGAGAGACGCCGCTCGCCATGAGGACGCTGTACATTATGAACCACGCTCGCTCTACGCATCTTCCTTTGTGCTTTCCGAAAGCATTGATGATCTACTTTCACATACTCTGGCAGACTTCATTACCGCCTGGTACGAAAAAATCAGTGCGAGCACAAGGTTCAGGAACGAGATTGATCGTGCTATCAGAGGCGTGGTACTACAAAGCAAGGAACGCGCCGCCAAAGGTGATCTGGTTGAGGTCCTTGTTTCTCGCATTGTGCCTATCATGACTATGCATCTGAGGGAGTTCGATGTGGCCGAGCGGGCTGTGAGAGGGAAAAATCTTTCGCGCATGGTCACTGAAACCGAGGAACTTGATTTTGCTATCGCAAACAAGTACAAGGACGGTCATCTTCACCCAGCAGCATGCGGTTCCTTGTCAGAACCGAATCAGCTTCAACAGGACCATGTCCGCAAGATCGTGACCATGTTATTGCCCATTCTATTCACTGCGGAGCAATTGCAATGCCAGACTGTGTCAATTCTGTTGCGGGAGATCCTGACTTGCTCTGTCCTTGTGCCCTTGATCAATGTTCTACGAGACCCAGACACTTGGAACCGATTGATTGAGGCGTACGGTCGCACTGCTTTGCAGGATCGCAAAACTGTTCGCAAATTGCGGGCGGCACTGGATCAGCACGCTCCTGCTCCGAGACTCAAGTCTTCCCTTCCATTTCCTCAATTAACGGTCCATGCATCTGAGAGAGATTTTGAGCGGTTTGTACGGGCTATCCGCCGCTGTAACAACCTGTCCGATGTGAGAAAATTTCGAAACTATGTCTCAAGTCAACTTAAACGAGAATCTACAGTTGAAGGACAGGACTCCGTATATCTGCGGCGTCTAGAAACGAGCAAGAGAGTTCTTGACCAGAAAGTTGCCCGACTTTCAATGTTAAGCACTCGAAAAAATCCCGACGTCGACCAGAAAGAGAAGCAAAGTTCAAGCCCATCGAATGTCAGTACTTCGTCCTTGGTAGACATCATGCACAACGCGTCGAGTCTCTCCCATTTTATGGAGTACATGGATCGTTTGAATAAGATGTCCTTGGTCCAATTCTGGGTTGTTGTTGATGGTTTCAGAAATCCGCTGGAGGACGATTTCGGGGACGAAAGTGCCAAGATAAAATGGACGACAGCGGACTGGAACGACGTTGTTCTCATCAACGAGACATACCTCTCAAAACCTGAATTACATGTTTCCGCTGAGGCCCGCCAGGCGGTCACAGACTTCATAAGTGCTGGCAGGAAGGCTTCATTGGAACAATACAGAAAGGCTAGGACTGCGATATTGACCACGCAGTCTGCTGTTCTAGAGGAGTTGCAAACTCAGTATTATCCCGGTTTCAAGAGCTCTGACTTATACTTCAAATGCTTGGCACTGGACGAAGCTGCGACATCACACAAGAGGGAGCCCGACACGTCCAGGAACCCATTAAGTCATGTGGAACCGAGACACCTCGCCACCCTTGACACGGATAAACAAAACGGTGGTTGGAGGACTTCTGATTCACTTTCAGACATGATCATCTCAGACCGTTCTCTAGAGTTGGACCAGCCTCGGCCATCTATCGATTCTGAGAGACAGCCTCTATTTGATGACGACTTGGACAATAATGTTTTGGCTCTCTCATCGAACAGTACTTTGGACTACCCTGGAGGTGTCGATGGTGATTCGTCACATCAAAGCCAAGTCCTTCAAAATATGGAGGCAGTTTTGAGTGATATCATTGCGGCTGAGCCTCATCAAGAATTCAGATCTGAATTAGCTGATGATACCCTAGTAAGGCCTCCAGATCTTCCTCGGCCAAGCTCGACTGGAAATGACAAGGTTGATAAAGGGAGACCCAACATTGCGTCACTTGGGCTTGTGAATCCTGTTGGGCGCATTGGGGTGTTTACCGACAACGATCTCTTCCCTGACGAGGAAAAGTTTCTCGAGGATGAGTATGCTGATCCCGTAAATGACGGGGATGAAGACAACATTCTGAAAGACATACATCCAGCAGCCCCGGGGGATCTTGGCTTAGCGGAGGCGATCACGGCTCTCAATGAAGACATTGAGAAACTCATCGCACAAGAATGTGTTGTTGATGTTCTGACCAAGAAAGCCGAACTCACTAACAACACTGCCGAACTCCGCGTATTGGGGAAGTCTAAGTCGAGTTTGCAGCGCGAAATCCGCCGCAAGGAGATGCAGCGTCAGCAATATATCATACAAGAGGGTGATACCAACCTCTACGGGCGCGCGACAGTGCAGATCAAATCAATCATCATCGGGAAGGAAGAGGACAAAAGAGAGTTTGCCTCGTATCTAGTTGAAGTGCAGAGGAAAGCAAGTGACAAGCAAGCGGTTGCGTCGTGGGTTGTTCCTCGCAGGTATAGCGAATTCCACGAATTGCACCAACGACTAAGGTCGCAGTATCCTGCCGTACGCAACCTCGAGTTTCCAAGGCGGCGTGTGGTCATGAAATTACAAAAGGACTTCCTACAGAAGCGACGATTTGCTCTGGAGTCTTATTTACAGCAATTGCTAGAGCTACCAGACGTCTGTCGGAGTCGAGAGCTCCGATCTTTTCTGTCGCAGCGGACGATCATTGGTCATCAAGAATCGTCTCAAGAGGGCGACAACAAGGACCTCGTCTCGCGAATATACAGCTCTGTCGCGGACGGCATGGATGACTTTCTGGGCAATATTGCCGTTTTAGACCAGCTGTCAGTTGCTGGGCAGAGCTTGATCAATCACCTGAGTAACAATGTATCGCCATCGTCGTTGGACACGACCAACTTACCCACAGATGAGGATTCGGTGTCAGCAGCAGAGGCCGAAGCGGAGCTGAACGCATTTGAGAACCGAGAGCTGGAGCCCTTTGTGAAGCCGATATGCGATATATTTCTCGAACTCTTCAGTCTCAACAGAGGTAACAGTTGGTTTCGTGGTCGTGCTGTGGTTGTGGTATTGCACCAGTTGTTGGGTGGTACTGTGGAGCGCAAGACCCGTGACATGATCAATTCACTTCTTGCCGAAGCATCTCTACTACGGTTAACCAATATGATCAAAGATACGTTTTGGCCTGGTGGCGGGCCACTGCACATCGCAGATAAGAGGACGTTGTCGGAAAAGATGCAAAGCCGGGCAGAAGCTAGTATCACACTTGCGACGTTGATACCAGACATGGCAGCAAGCGTTGTCGGAAGGGCGAACGCTCAGGAGGCTGCGCGGAAGATATTCGCCGCACTAAATAACGAGCGCTTGAATACGCACTTAGTACACACAATTCTTGATGAACTTGTGTACTTGACGTTTGGGCATAGCAAGTGAGCAGATAGTATCTATATCCTTCTGTTGACATACATGACATGACGTCCCAGTCGGTATGGGCGCCCCACTTGCCTGGCAAGCTCGGCATCGCCCGAACCTATTGCATAAGTATCCCTGCGGGGTTAGATGTTCTGCAGAAGAGCGTTGGAAACCGGAAGTGTCATGTTTGACGGCACCACCGGTTCGTTGTGTGGTCAGCGGGCCTACGTCCCAAGCTCTTAGGCTTTGGCATGTACAGGCCGAGGCACTTGTTCATGGCTACAAAACATTTGCAAAAAAAAAGAAAAAGGAACCTATTCATTACTGCCATAAGATACGTGCGAGATATCCGTCAAGGATGAAACGCATGATGACGAGGGAAGATCATAATCTGCAACCGGGCCAGCTCGTCAAGAGAATTGCATCGTGTGCCCCACATAACATTCATTGTGGGTAGACCCCATGATGATTCTACTCAGAAGCGTGCTTCTTCTTCGACTTTTTTGATGAGCCGTCATGGTGCTGGTGGGAGCCTTCCTTCTGCTGATGAATGAAGAGAACTTCATAGTTTTCCTTCTTATTCCACTCGAAACCTTTCAAGTATGGGAGGTCGATCTCGTCGTCGGCCTGTGAGTTCGAAGTAAAGTGGTTAGTCAAATGGGTTTAGGAACCAATGCGAGATGGGGAGGGCACACGGACCTTCTTTTTGTTTAATTTATACATGGCATCCAAAGCATCCTTGATTGTGACGCCATGGAGGTTCCGGGCAGTGACTTTTGTGCCCAAGGGGAAGATCAGGTCGATCTTCTTCACAGGGGGCGTGACGAGGTATTTCTTGAGCACATCTTTGTCTTCCACCGTTGAAGCGGGTGTGTTGAACTTCCTGAAAGGGGTGATTGTTAGCACTGCAGTACATTAACGTACCCAACGCTGTGTGGGCAATTCCACCACTATGTCTATGCCAGTGGGAAGCGGCATTGGACTGACCAATTGAGTTTTTGCGTCTCTGGAGCTACAGCTAGTTCGACGTCTTCTTCCTCTGTTCAAGGGCACGAAAGAGATGCAAGTCAGCTTTTATGAAGGGGAAGATGGGATGAGAGGAGTAAAGCAAGACGCACTAAGATCCTTGATACTCCTGACGTTCTCGTTCGCCGAAGAGGCTCGTCGGTGATAGTGGTGGTGGATGTCCTTATGATGTTCTTCGTGGACGCCAGCCACGGCAGAGTCGACTCTGGTGAGATCTTCTGACATGATGTTGGTACTTCTTGCACCAGTCAGCTACAGTGTGAAGATGAGGATGAGGGGGTGAGAGGGTGAGAGGGTGAGGACTTGAGGGTTGAGATCTGGTAGCAGGGGGCGCCGGCGGCCGAGTGCTGGAAGGAGGACGGGGACCTGGACGCGTGCTGGGAGAAGGAGGACGGGGACCTGGACGCGTGCTTGACGAAGGGGGACGGGGACCTGGACGCGTGCTGGACGAAGGGTGAAGCAATTTTTGCAACGGCTTCGTCATCAGCGTATGGGGGCTACCGTCATGATTAAATGCGCTCAGGGGGTC
>JAGYIB010000263.1:0-12007 GCA_024244615.1 Ascosphaera pollenicola | reverse complement strand
AGTTGGGAGAGCGTTAGACTGAAGTCAACTTCAGCCTGCTATCTAAAGGTCGCCTGTTCGATCCAGGCAAGTCGCATTTCTTTTTTATCCTTTTTTCCTGTATCCATTTTACGTATACATAATCAATACTGATAAACTTGCTGCGCAGACAATGTCCACTGATGATGATCCCAAAGGCATGAAGTCTTTCTGACGCTCTCAAGTGAGGCGGACATCCTACGTCAACCCCCCTGAGCCCCTGAAGTAAACGCCCATTGAGAGACACTCACGTTGCCATTCAACTTCAGATGTGGTATGAAGTGAGATGCGATATCACGTCGATGCGCTTTACGCAGTAATCTTCACGTTCGAAACAAGCCAAAAAGCACCATGACGTTATGTAACAGAGTTCAACAGCAGGTTTCTTTCGATTCGTTATAGTGTATAGACGAATGGCCGTCAGTCTCGTGTGGATATCATTTCACAGCACTCTTGGAATGATACTCGCTTCTTCCTCTTTGTCAATCTCGTTGCAGGAGGCACCGGAAACGCTTGCGAGCCACAGCGGGTAGCTTGCTTGCCAACACCGTTGTCACTGTCATCCGTAGAGATAGCAGACTCGTCGCATAGTAGCGCTTGAGGGGCAGACACGGGTTTCTTTGGTTTCGTGACAGTTGCTTGCCCGTCCAGTTGACTCGAATCTATTCTCCAGAACAACTCAGCCAATGTCTGTCCCTGGACGCGCAGACTCCTTTCGCAGAGGCTTGGGAGAGTGCCTCGACAACCGCCGCAACCGAGATCAGGACAATGGCTCCCCCATATGCGCCAGAACAGGTTTTCCAGCCGACGGCACGTGCCAGATCGCAGCACAGATTGGGTTGTCGAGAACACTGCGCAATTTGTTAGTGCGCATCTCCTGAAGATTCCGCGAAAGCAGCGTGAAAGGGGAGCAAGGGACCCCACCTTTCCATAGGCGGGCGATGTCGTCAACGGCCACAACATCAATTCGACAAAGTTCAGGAGTCAACCCTTTTGTGTTGTGCGAGAGCATGTGAGGAGGCAAATAATATTGTTTCTCCAGATTCTCCATTGTAGCGCCGTATCATTCGACAGCAGTCCGAATGTAATACAGATGCGTAAGCCAACAAAGCCTTCTGATTCAGCAGTTTCTGGTGAGAGTGATCGAAGACTGCGAACTATGTGAGATCGCGGCAGCTCTTTAAATGACAGTCCGATACATGCCAAAACGAACAGAGGCCGTTGACGGTGCAAAGATGACATCGACCAAAGCTCGTGACTATCGGCAACGCTCACACCGGCAAGACAATTTACGTAGTCAGACCGGAAGCGAATGACAATCACCTGGTCCGGTTTTGTTGTTCAAAACGGACGGAGTCCTGATTCTCGAGGCAGCCACAGTTGACATGGAGTCTAGCAAGACCAACAATTCTGCAATGGGGTGGCCATCCCATAGTTGGTCTTTAGGAAGCGAGAGCAAAGATAAAGAAAAGCATTGCTGAAGGTGCGGAAGACTTCTCCAGGACCAGCATTTGCTTCCCACAGTCGCGCAGTGCATGACATGAAAGTTTGAAAGCAGCGCAGCTTGTGACCGCCCGCATCTTAACTCTCAGTGACCGGCATATGTCTACTGACACATAGCCCGTGTAATGGAACCCCTATGGCCGCAATCTAATCATTCATCTCGATTCCTCGCAGATCTGGCCCTCAAAATTGAGATTCAATCCATTGGCAAGTGACAATCCAAGACAGCTGAAGGTTTGCTTGTCTGCGTGCAGCAAGAGGAGCAAGACCATTTGCAGCGAATGTGGGCGTCAACCTCGTCTGAAAGCAACAAATATACACTGATCGTCGCAGAAAGCTTTCGATCTGGCCATTCAACTCCCATTTGCACAGTGAAGAGGAAATGGAGCTGTGAAAAAGACCCACCTTTCAAACTACGTGATCGCAAATTGTCGCTTGGAACGAAGTCTTCCGCCCCGCCTGTCGCGCGGAGCTTGAAGCTTCCCTCCTCTCTTCAGCCCCTCAGCGCGCGGACGCGGGGGTAGTATGTACGGTACCAGATCCACAGGGAGATCCTTAGTCGACGTGGGTCAGCTACCCCACAGCCCTGCGCCGAATGATCTCCGTATGCTCAGGCTGAAAAGATTCTCTGGACTTCTGCCGGACGATCAAGGAATTACATTACATGGGCCACATACATACCAGCGTCTCTTGAACCACCTAAGGATGAAAGAGCACGAATTTTCCAGGGTCAATCAGGGTCGAGAATAGCAAGGATTTTCAGCTGAAAACTTTTGAAGGTTCGAAAAAAGGATATATGCATTTTTTGCGTCTATCTATCCTGAGCGAGGAAGAGCATGACATGGCTTGACCCCGTAGCAAAAAAAGGAAAACCCGACGATATTACGCTTGCGAATTAAATGGATGAGCAACATCAGCCGAACAGTAAATGGCGTGGAACAAGAGAAATCGAGGCCAGCGAAAAAGACGACCAGAAGGAATCATGACGTGGTGCCCGCTGAAATCATTAGAGGAAAAAGAAGATGCTCGTTATCGTGATGCAATGGGTTGTTTATTGGAGAGTGTAACCGCCGTCGACACGGAGCTCAGCACCAGTGACATAGGTGGAGGCCTTCGAGAGAAGGTAGACGGCGGCGCCGGCGAGGTCCTCAGGCTCACCCATGACACCCTGGGGGATCTTGGAGGTCCAGGTCTCGTTGAGGTCGGGGCGGGCAGCAATGATCTTGCGGGTCATAGCAGTGATCATGTAGCCAGGGGAGATGCAGTTAACGCGGATCTTCTTGGTGGCCCACTCAACAGCGAGGGAAGCGGCCATGTGGCGAACCGCAGCCTTGGAGATGTTATAGGGAGCCTGGGGCTGAGGGATGTTGACGATGGCACCGGACATGGAACCAATGAGGACGATGGAAGCCTCAGCATTGTTGGCCATGGCGTGCTTAGCGACAGCCTGGGCCCAGAGGTAGGAGCCAGTGATGTTGACATCGAAGATGGCCTGGAGGCGGTCATGAGGGTAGTCCTCAGCGGGGATGTTCTCAGAGAAACCAGCGGAGGTGATGAGCTTGTCGATCTTGCCGTGAGCGGCAACGATGGCTGCAACGCACTCGTTGACGGACTCGGGCTTGGTGACATTGCAAGTGTAGGCAGTGATCTTAGGGACGCTGGAAGGACTCAATTAGCAACAAGCTTTGCAATCAGAAATCCGGGCATTTCAACCTACCGAGTCTCGTTGGGGTTCTCCTTCTTGTACTGCTCAGTCAAAGCCTTAGCAGTCTGCGCGGCCTCTTCGCCGTTCAAGTCAACGATGGCGAGATCAGAACCGGACTGGACACAGGCATAACCCATGGTCATACCGAGACCACGGGCACCACCAGTGACGACGGTGACGCCGCCCTCAAGGGAGAAGCTGGAGAGAGTGCGGGGAGACATTTTGAATGGAGGATAAATTTATGGTTAAGTTGAAAAAATCGAGGTGAGCAGGTCAAGGTGAAGATGAGCAGGTGGATGGGAATGAAGGAAAACGAGAAGACAGAAAACAGGTCCCATCGACCCTTATATATCTACGACCCAGGATTGTACACGAAATTTTCTCATCATAGACGACTGGGACGTATTACCAAGATGTGCCTAAACAGGAAAAAGTCGAACGAGGAAGAAAAGTGACTTAACGAACAAAAAGGCCCGATGTTCGTGGGAAAAGTCTCCAAGGAGGACGTGACCCGAAGGCCGATGACCCTCTGCAGCTCTAGACGTTGGTGCTCAATTGCTTCTGGCCAGGAGCCTTGGGTCAGCCAGGAAAAATCAGATTCAGGGTCTTGACTCGCCGACAACCATCAAAATTCTCAAAAATCTCTCCCTATCTACACGTGACGAAGTCAAATCAGGCACGCCGGCAAAAATAAGGGTGAAGCTGCTGAAACCCGGAGATACATCATCGTGCTGCACAAATGCTGCCGCAACATACAGTCGGTGAGGTCCTCGATGTTGTTGAGACTTTAGACTGCAGAAAGCCCAGGGTCGAGCTCCAGTAAGAGCTCGTCGTCATTGCAAGGTGCGGCTACAATAGTATAACATCGGGAGAACGACAGCTATCTGACGCGGCACAGATTGCTACTACATCCTGCTGTATACGAGTTGGCGTTTTCACATGCATGGGATGAGCTTCGATCACCGAAAATTGGATGTCCAGATGACTGCTCTGCGCTGGACTGACAGGAGCATCCACGCATAGCCAAGCAAGATGTGACCATTCAGGCTTCTTCCAACGATGATCCTTCATGCGCCACGCAGACTTGGTTTCACGACAAGCTTCAGAAAGCTGGTGGTACCTGAATGACAGCTCTCAACATCTTTTCCATCCCACACCTTCTCACATTAGCAGCTCTGTTCTAGGAACAGCACAAGAAAAACCTTCTGCTTGCATATGCAATCCACCTTGTATCCTTGCATAGCTGCGGCGATTCGTGCAAGAGAAGGAAAGTTGAAAACGCCTCTCTTTTTCCCATCCAGTCGATTATGTCAATGAAAAAGCAACAACCTAGCTCCTCCTTGCACGCCAACACGATCAAAGGGACTAGCTAGGCGCAAAGGACAAAAAACCAGGTAATAAGCCCCGTACGGGGCGGTACTTCGCTGACTGGATAGTACGCCTTCATCGCTCGGCTCTTTGATTCTCTTAGCGGTAGTCACGGGGGATCTGGCCTTGTTGACGCGGTAGACATGCTGCATAGCTCTAAATATGGGCCGTTGGCCGTGAAGTGAGGAACCCCCGCGTTGAGGGCAGTCGCGGAGCCGGGGCAGATCCCGCGTTTTCTTGGGAAACTGGCACTAAATTTTTCCTGAAAACTTTTCTAAAATTTCGGTTAAATGAATACGATCAGGAGCTTCAACTGGAATTTTGTTCTCGCGGGTCATAAAGCTGGCTCCCAACTCTTAGGTTGCCTCCATAATGGCATATATCCGATATAGAATCCAACTCTCCTACTGGAGGATTGCCTAACATGGCTTGCCGTTATCAGCGTCGATGAGCTGTCTTGCAGCGGCCAGTGTGGTGATCATCAACCTTACGCCCGAAAATATGACCTCGAGGCAACCAGGAGTCAACAACAACCGCGAAGATCTTTGTGGGGTACCATGGGTAAATAACAAGGCTATACTTCGGGTATAGAAAGGAGCATCCAGGTCGTTGAATTCCTTCAAGGTCGGCACCGTTTCATGGGCAAGATTTGTTGCCGGTTGAGCAACTTAGCAACCTCTATCGAAGCAGATATCTGTGAAGTCATCTTACCGTCAACAATCTCTTGACTATAAGAGAAGGCGGTCTCATAGCTCGAAGGCGCGGCTCCTTTCAATCAGTGTCGTCCTCTTCGAATTCAACCAGCGCCGTTCCTGCCTTGCACATATCCTTATAATAAGACAGTTAGCAACATGCCATGAAAGGTGAAAAACGGTGATGACGGATTTGGGGAAGAAAAACAAGGATTCAAGGTAAGGCCCATAAGAATCTCCCGAATGCTCGAAAGCAACGCGCATGCCATGAGAAAAGCCGAAATCAATCCCGAGCCAGACAATTAACCACCGCAAAAAAATAAAAAAAACGACATAGGCTAGCTTACCCCGGCTTTATGCACGACCCTCTTGACAAGCTTAAGACCTGGCCCAGGTGCTCGAATCACGGTTTCCATCTTCATACTCTCCACAACCACAAGTGGTTTTCCCTCTTCAACTGTTTGACCGGGCTCGACTTCCACGCGTAAGATTTTGCATGGCATTGGAGCCCTTACGGAGCTCTGAGGCGCATTCACAGAGCGCTGTGTCATCAGCTTTTGCAGCCATGCGGAGAGTTGAGCGTGAAGCGTGTATTTACGACCTTGGTGGAATACGCTGATTGGTGTGTGAAGGAGGTCAGATGCCGCATTCTCTGGAAGGATGACCGTTGTGTCCAAACGAGCTCGCGTAGTGAACGTTTTTAGAGACAGAGTGGTTGCGATAGCCCCCGTCTTTCTGCGCATGACCGGCGCCACCCCTTCATATACACACCGTCCGCCATCCAGAACGATGGTGTACTGGCCATCGGCGGTTTGTCGAATCTCAGCAGTCGTCACCTTGTTCGATTGATTGCTGCTCCCGTCAAGATCGCCTATCAAGAACGAGAACGAACAATTATTATATCTGCTCGGAGAAATGAATCCCAGACACTCTTCGTTGCTCCAGATGTCTTTGAATTCTGCATTTGCATTTAACTTGCTCGCATTCAAGTAGCAAGCTAGTGCTGCTTGCATTGTGACATCATCTGGGAGATTCAATTCGCTGAACAGATCTTGTCGATGCTTTTCGATAAATCCTGTCTCGACCTCTCCTCTTGCGAACGCGGCATGTTTCACGACGCTCTTCAAAAATTCAATGTTGACTCCAACGCCGGCAATCTCATACTCCTCGAGAGCACGCAGCATTAATGCCAAGGCCTCAGACCTTGTCGTGCCATGCGTAATGAGCTTTGCGATCATGGGGTCGTAATGTGCCGATACGACATCTCCTTCAACAAATCCGGCATCAACACGTACGCCTGGAATATCCAGACTGGGAAGGCGGTTATGAATGAGGGTACCGGAATCTGGCACAAACCCTTTCTCGGGAATCTCTGCATATATCCTGGCCTCAATTGCATGACCGGCCGCCCCATTGAGAATTCGTTGTTCAATGTGCTCCTGAGATAATGGCAGTTTCTCACCCCGAGCAACTTCGATCTGCCATTCGACAAGGTCGACGCCTGTAACCATCTCAGTCACAGGATGTTCCACCTGCAAACGAGTATTCATCTCCATGAAGAAGAATCCCCCTGTCTCATTGTCAAGGATAAATTCCACTGTTCCAGCGCCACGATAGTTGACTGCACGGGCTGCAGCACGTGCCTTCTCCCACAAATTCTTGCGCAGTTCAGGTGACAGATTAGGAGCAGGTGACTCCTCCAAAATTTTCTGGTGTCGTCGTTGAACGCTACAATCTCTCTCACCGAGCGCAACGACATTTCCATGCATATCTGCAAATATTTGGACTTCCACGTGCCTTGGCTGTGTGATGTATCGTTCGATAAGGACGGCATCATTCTTGGGTCCAAAGGCGCTCCTGGCTTCGGATTTTGCAGAGATGAGCTGCGCCTCAAATTCAGATGCCGAGGAAGCAATCCGCATTCCTTTGCCCCCGCCCCCTTTGACAGCTTTTATGATGATGGGATATCCTATCTCAGAGGCCCGTGACGCAAGAAATGATGGATCCTGATTCGTGCCGTGGTAGCCTGGGACACATTGAACTCCTGCAGAATTCATGATTTTTTTGGAGTGACTGGGAGCCGTTAGTATGCCTGCACCTAATGAAACAAATTGGTGCGGAGTGTTGGGCTACTCACGACTTATCGCCCATCTCCTCAATCGCTTTCCAAGACGGACCAATGAAGACAAGACCCGCTTCAGTGCACATTCTTGCGAA
Source organism: Ascosphaera pollenicola (assembly GCA_024244615.1). Taxonomy (NCBI): domain Eukaryota; kingdom Fungi; phylum Ascomycota; class Eurotiomycetes; order Onygenales; family Ascosphaeraceae; genus Ascosphaera; species Ascosphaera pollenicola. The sequence goes on along the minus strand of JAGYIB010000263.1, from coordinate 4,504 downwards.
GTCTGCATTCTCGCTCAACTACTAGACCATCAGCTTCTCCACCACTACAAGGCAGTACCGTGAGGGAAACCTACAAAGCCGTAACCAGGATGAACAGCATCGCAGCCTTCTCGCTTAGCTATCTCAATTATCCGCCTTCCATCGAGATAGCCGGCCGTATCGTCCCCCAAATTGAAAGCGTTCTGTGATGCGAAAGCATGTTGAGAGTGCTTGTCTGGAGTTGTATATAGCGTCGCAACTCCAATGCCGTGTTGCGATGCAGTTTTGGCGACGCGGCTAGAACGATGAAGTCAGCGCCATGTATGCTCGAAGTGTTGGTAGCAGGTTATGGTCGATTGGCATATACAAGGGAGCCGTACGTACAGTGCTATCTCACCTCTGTTTGCAATGAGGATTGATTCGAGCTTCTTGCCTGAATCCTGCGTTGCAGGCTTTGTTGTAGAGTGTCTCCTTGGACCCGTTTTTGATAGCAGTGACAGCTGACGTGCTGGCAGCCCTGGCCTCACAAACCACCTTCTCATCATGGCAACGGCGCGATTGTTTTTCTGAACCGATTGAAAGAAAGGCGAGGCGAATTCGAACGGTCTCTGCAATGAGTAGCAACTGCTTTATACCCTCCCCCGCCCCATACCTGTACTTCGGCAATCCCCCAGGCCCAGGTGTCAACTGCAGCGCACCGGCTAATGTATCGTGGAGAAAGACCCTCTCGTGCACATCCTCAATTGCCCCATTTGGATGATCATCTGAGGACCGTCGATAGCCGAGATGCGGGGGATGCAGCACAATTAGTAATCATAAATATTATGCACATCAATGCAATTATGCCCGGACCAATCCTTCTTCCGCCAGGGCTTCCACCTCACCTACCACATCGGGAGAGATTTTGAGATCGACAAGGACTAGCTCCAAGCTGTGTTGAAGACATCGCAGTTCGCGGCACAGAGACAAGAGCTCACATACGATAGCCACACCACTGCTGCTGTTTGTCACATCTGCAGGATCTTGCGGGTGTTTTGACGAATCGAGACAAGCTGAGGAGACCGGAAACATCGCTAAAACCACGGTGAAATCGAACAAAGCTCAACTTCCCTGTATACATACTACTGCGAGGGCAAAAACCGCATGCCTTGGACTTCAGAATGTCTGATGTAGAATATGGCGATGAAGAAGACGAGTTCCTTGAAGATGAGTGGTACGATAATCCAGACGATTATGTGATGACGGTACGTTGATATTTGGAATCCATTTGATATCTACGCCCCCAAAACATATGAGAGCAAAATGAGCTGACAGTCTCGTAGGATGGTTGTCCGCTGGATACTATGGCTGATCCTGTCTTTTTTCGTGACCCAGCACAAGACGAAGACGTGTCTGACTATGAATACGAATCGGATCATTACTACGATGGCGACGAGGAGGATATTCCCAATCTCATCGATAAACGTCGCCCGCATCGCATCGATTCACGAGGGGTTAATACCGGAACAGATTCGCTGTCATCGACGTCAGTGTCATCCAGCAAACTAATTACAGCGCCAATTTCATACGCCCACATCGATCCTGGTCTGACAGCAGCTCCCCGAGCACGCTACCTTTATGAGCCGGGACACGGAGAAGTTGTGCCATTATTGAAGAATTGGCGACAATTATTTGATCAGGCTCGGCCTTCGAAAAACAAGCCTGTGAAACGGAAAGGAAAACCTTCAAAACTACACTCTGTCTCGGAAAGCACCTTGCAGGCATCTACAACAGGCTTTATTGGCTCCAATGCAGAGATTGAGTTTGACAGCGACAAATTGGGAATTTTTTCGCGTGAGAATACTCATGCAGCTGTTGTTGAAAACGAGCTCCATCCATCTTCAGCAATGATGGGTCCTTTGGAGATCAGACCCACCCCTCCACTACCTCATTCAAATGATAACTTACCTCCTCGACCAACACCGCGAAAAATTGATAAAACTACAGATGACGAGACTTTACCTGCGCGAACGTCACCTTCACCGCCTGCTTCGTTGAAGTCCGTTGAAATAAGCGGCATGAGCAATAACCGAAAGACAGCAAAGGAACAGATAGAATCCCGAGAACCAAAGCCACGTTCGTCGAAGAAACGGAACGCTCAGGCGATGGATGCGAGTGAAGCCATTGCACCTAGCAATGCAGAAGATAGACCTGCTAGAAGACGAAAGGTTTCTGGGAAGCCGTCCACGAACAATGAACCTGCAGTAACGCCTAGAAGGTCTGCAAGAAACCAAAACAAGAAATAAGAAGAACGACAAGATCGTTTGGAGGCTTAACTTGAGCCTCTAGAAAGGGTTTTAGTGACCAATTTCAAAGAATACCATACTTGCCATCCACAGTCCGACAAGCACACTTTCCGGCAGAAGTTCCTAATTTCTCATTTTGAATAATGTGGCTAAGTGTCGGTCTTGGGATGGTGTGTTCAGCATCGTATTGCAATCCATACTCTGTTTTGCTGCTCATACCTACTTACACATAGTCACAGCAAAATGCTCAATCTCTCAGCCCCTGACTCCAAATTCCCTATTGAATGCTCTTCCTATAATCATCCTCCTTATCTCACTTGTCCCAGCTCCGATCTCGTAAAGTTTCGCGTCCCTCAATATTCTTCCTGCCGGAACTTCTTGGACGTAACCACTTCCGCCTAACAGTTGTATGGCATCTAAAGCACACTCTGTTGCTCGTTCGGCCGCAAAAAGGATTGCTGCTGCACACTCATGAGTCTTAATGGCAGAGGCAGAGCCAGATGACGATGATGCCGCGTCGTCAATCTTGCGTGCGATTGAATATGTCAAAGAGCTCGCGGCGCGGGATTTTGTATACATGTCTGCGAGCTTCCCTTGAACAAGTTGGTTCAAAGCTATGGGCTGGCCGAACTGTCTCCGTGTGTGTGTATAGGGCAACGCCAAGTCCAGGGAAGCTTGCATCAACCCCAAGGGGCCGGCGCTTAGAACCAGACGTTCAAGATCAAGACCTTCCATAAGGACTCGGACACCACCATTGACCTTTCCCAGGATATTTTCATAAGGAACGAAGACGTCTGAGAAAACGAGCTCGCCGGTGTTCGAGCCGCGCATGCCTAATTTGTCAAGTTTTTGGGCAACGGCGAACCCAGGGGCGGATGTCTCTACAATAAAGGCTGTAATCCCCTTCGAACCACCCTGTGGATTGGTTTTGGCATAGACAACAATGTAGTCTGCGTCAGGCCCCTAACGGATAACAGTATTCGGTCAGATACTTTGTCAACAGCTTCCAGGATGGGACACACTTACATTTGTTATCCACATCTTGGTTCCATTGAGGAGATAACCACCATCGACCTCCTTAGCGTTCAATTTCATGCTGACTACATCAGATCCAGCAGAATGCTCTGACATAGCTAATGCGCCTATCTTCTCACCAGATACCAAGCCAGGAAGATATTTCTCCTTTTGATTTTCGTTTCCATTGAGACACAGTTGATTGACACACAACTGGGAGTGAGCAGCGTAGGAAAGACCAATCGAACCTAGCTCATCACATCATGAGATTTTGATCATGTAGAAGAAAGGGATGCAGAACAGACGCCGTACCTGAAGCTCTGCTGATTTCTTCCAAGATTATGCAGTGTGCTTGATAGCCCATGGCCAGACCACCGTAAGTTTCCTCAGCTGTGACCCCCAAGAATCTAGTCCAGACAATTGTCGTTAGCTGTGGCAATTATATTTGCCGATAAACGCTAGGAACTCGATAATGCGAATGCCATCTCATACCCAGCATCCCCCAGTTTCTTCCACATGTCCTGCGGAAAATCATTCTCCTGATCCGTCTTCGCAGCGACTTCTTCGGGGATCTCACGCCCTGGAAGCAGAAGTCAGCGTTAAGAGAACAGGTCCCTGGGGCAATTGAAGTGGAATGCTATACTGGTAAAGTCCTGAACTCGTTCACGAAGCTCTTGAAGGTCTTCGTCCGTAGGGGCGACGAACCCAGTCGGGTGCTTATTTGACAGGCATCGTTGCTGGCCTGATGGGTACGTAGCCCGTACAACGTTCTTGGAGAAGGAAACCGGTGTCAGAACCAATGTTTTATGCCTAGAGAGGCGCGATAACATAGGAAAAGCCATTGTCACGTTGATAAGCTTGCTGGGAGTTGAAAATTGGTTGTCGGTTCAATGCCTTTGATTGAGGAATTTGGATCGACGTGAGATGAAATTGACCGCTTGAAGACCGTCGCCTTTCAACGTGCATCATTGTTGTATACCTCATCGTGCTCCAACATTCACACGTACAGTGCCTAGTCGCTCATGCAAGCAACCCCCACGATTACTCCTCCAGGCTACCTACGGTCAATCTGCGGGACATCTGGCAAAGCCGGGTGGTTTGTATAGCGCAGAAGAAAGCCATCACCGTGTCGAGCCGGCGTTCATCTCTTGCAAGCCCCCTCGCAAGAATGGACAATGAGGAGGTGAGAAAGATCGTCGAAAGATCGTCGAAAGATCGTCCTGCTG
>JAGYIB010000262.1:0-12040 GCA_024244615.1 Ascosphaera pollenicola | reverse complement strand
ACTAACCAGCCGGCGATTGGCTTAAGTATGGCTGAGCGGACGGGAAGCCCTGTTTTCCAATCCCTATGGCCGTACGTACGAGTTTTTCTGCAATGTCGAACTTTTGCGGCCGGGTGTTGAGCATTGACGGCCAGGCCTATACAGCGAATCCCCTCATCGCTCACCCAGCGGGGACGGCGGGAGAGGGAAGGCATGAGATCGTGTCTGGATCTACCGCGCTGACTTGGAAGTAATTTGAATATAGAGACACGTCCAGTTTCGCAGGTTATCAAGGCCAGCCAACATGTTGGCCTTCAGCAGACAGTTGGAGTTCCACGATCAAATCAATTGAATTGAATTGTCGGTTGTAAAGTAATAATGAAGAGATTCGTTTACCAAAATCGATCATGTCTATCAGTTCAGGTTCCCAACCAGTCCTGGTTGCATAACATTGAGAAAGAGAAGCAGTCAGGGGTAATCCCCAGGGTATCAGGGGTTCCAAGCACGCCACCGTCTGGGAACCAGCTGTCAACTTTTCTGTGTCTGAATGCCCGTTGCTTGCTCCCTGCAGGTCATTAGGGCGGCACGGAAGTGGCAGATCATGCTTTTCCAGAACAGCGCGAGAGCGCATGGGCGGTTCACCGTCAGGCGTTAACGTCAGAAGCTTGTTTGCTGGTCTTGATGGGCTGGCGCTTCTGTTTCTCTGATCTCCTTGCTTTGCCCTTGCAATGAAAGGGGGCCGCCATGCCGATAGCGCTCAATATGTCCACAGCGTAAGTCGAATCTATCCGAAATCGGTACCCCTCGTTGATTTGACATGATCGCCGTTTTAATCGCGAACTCACAACAAGCCAGACACGCTAGTCCTGTCGTTGGTGATATCGAATCTGTTTGACTTGGCGGCGTATAGCTCTGGTTGCCTTCTTCATTCCGCTCACAATGGCCGTCATCTGAAACCCCTGCGATATAAGATCATGGCCCATCTCACACCCTCGTGGATGAAAACGGTCGACAATGAGTTTTGCATACACTCACCCTGTCTGGTGGGGTTGAGACCCCCGCAAAGGGTGCAGTGAGCAGGGTGATTCGGAAACGCTTGTCGATGCAGGGAGCTTATTGTGTGTGTGGAGCTTCTTCCTTGTGGTTCGCGATATTTTGGCCAGCTTGGTTTGACGATCATTGCAGGAAGCAGGTTTCAAAGGTACGGGGGTGAAGTAGGGCCAACATGCTGCATACAGTGGCATACATCGGAGGGCTTGCCGATGTATGCACCATAGTTATAAAACAGCAGAGTGGTGAGCGTCGATCTGATATAAATTCATGCTCAACCTTCTCGAGATGTCTTGTTCAATTCGTACTTCAGTTACCTCGCTCCAGTCCTTCGGCTTTGAAGTACGATTTCCAGTTCCACAAGCTGAGCCGTTCTCCTGGCCAAAGCCCTCTTCGTCTTCAGAACCTGCAATCGCAAATCCATCATTATGCTGCTCCTCCAACTCCACTCGGTCATCGCCCTCTCTCTGGCTATAACTGTTACAGCCCTGCCAGTCGCACGAGAAGGAGCAAGCCCTGTCGAGGCAAAGCCAGATGCCACCAAACCACAAGAGCACCTCGCACATTCGGACTTGCCCTTCTTTGTGAGCACATACTGCGAGGCTTATCGGGATGTCATGCATGACCTCATGAAGAAAGTGAAACGTAACGACAACTTCAGGGTGCCGAACGAATGGAATGATTTAGGAAAGAATAACGGTTGTAAACAGTACAACCCGGACATCTACAAGCAGCCTAAGCCTACCGATTGGAATCGTGGACCGAAGAGGAGGAACGAAGGCCTCGCTGGGCCCGACAGTCATTTGCCGGCTTCGGTGCCGAACACCTTGACTTATCCCAAAGAGAGAACTGAAAGTCGCGAACTTCACAAAGAGGGTGAACCGTACGTCAGCGTCCCGGATAATGCGCAGAGCCTTGGAATCGCTAGACAAAAGCCCTCGATCCCTATTGTTTCGTCAAAGAGAGATTCTGCTGCCCCTGACGGCACTGAAAAGAAGTCAGCGCAATCGGAAGTCATGGGCAGTCTTCCGGGCAGTCCCTCTTATAAGAAGACCTCCCACGAAGCCAAGAACTCGATCGACGAGAGACACTATGGCCCTAGTCACGAATATGTAAACGTCGCGCATGCGCCAGCCTAACAATTGGTCCAGCCGTTAGCAGGTGTGTGGATGCTCGGGGCAGGGTTGAGCCACGGAGTTTCCTTTGCGTCAATCATATATCATGGCTTTGTCGCTGATATAAAAATGAAAACTTTGGGCGCTCGTGAAAATGAAAAGCCCCCCATTTCAAAGGCCTCTTTTTGAGGACAAGTTGATGACCGAACTGGCTGGTCCAGTCCTTGTTTATGATGTATATTGGAATGTTGCTCAATGGGTTTATGACGTTTTCCCAAACCATCGGGATCAGTGGATTCCTTTGCACACCCAAGGTATAGCCTTAATCTGTGATTCTTTTCATGATTTGGCCAAGCACATGCAGAAGCTCGTCATGGTCAGATGGTGGTATGTTGAATTCTCTGTGCTGCAATCCATCTTATCATTTCCCAATTTCTCCCTCTTTATCCGTCAAAAAACTCCTGGTGTAAAACTGGTGAAAACATTGCCATTCCATCAAAGCACGATGATGCTCCCGAGAGCAAGTTACGTTAGTGCGCTCTTCCTCGTCTCAGTGACCACCACCGCTCCCGTTGGAGTTCCAGTGAGAAATTCCATAGCTGTTGGATGCCAGGACGAAAAGGGGTCCGTCCGTAAAGCGTCTCTCCGTGTTTGGATGATAAATGCCAGAGCCTTGGCGACCAGAAAAGTTAACTTGATGAGGGCGGTATGTGGAAGAAATGCCGTGGCTTTGACGACTCGGAGAATCCGATTGATGAGGGCAGTATATGGGATAAAAAAAAAACAGAACCGAGGAAACTCCTAAAGTAGACTCAATGAGGACGTTTAGCGGATATACAGGGCCCTACACTGGAGGTGATGATAAGTGAGGCCATTGGCGTCCAAGTCCACGCCCGACTTTGCTGGTCCCCTGGTGCGGGGGGCAAGCGATTCAATAGGCCATGATTTCAGCTTGCCACCAAAGGGTCTGCGAGTCTGATGATGAATATCATTCCCGATTTGATGATTCGAGAGCCAGACCCTGCTGAGAGCCTTGACGATGGACTGCTCGTGTAATACATCAGGGGAAAATAATGACTCTCCTTGATATCCAAAACTTCAAGGGGACGCAATGTATTCGCCTCGTCTTCTTCAAGCGATGCGGCATGACTTTCCCCTTTCTTTGCCTTTGCTCTTGTCCTGCCAGGCGACTTTCATTGCAAGTGATTCGTTGATTTTGTTTGACGCTCAATTGAAGCGATTCTGTCAGTCTCGTCTATCAAGCAAGGAAGTTCCCCACGAGAGTGAGCACGGACGAGCGCGCGAGGCCTCGTCAGCTTGTGAGAGCAATCCGGTTGAGAGCAGAGTCATCTTCACAGCCCGTGGGCAGTGAATTGTTGAACCAACGACTTCGTTGAGGGCAAGGCTGTAAGCGGACGGAAACATGTGAGAAGTGACATCCACAGGGGCTCATCTTTTTCTCACTCCATTGAGCCGAAGGTCTTCTTCCTTTTACTTCTCTTGGGGTCAAAGTTGATATTTTGTTCATGCAGCGGAAACCTGCTCATTGCGGGTCCGCTCCAGCTATCCACTTAGCGTAAAGAGGGGCGGATAACAAAGGGGGGACTTTACGTCGGTGTGACGATCGATGAAATCTTCCAGGCCTTTGCGCTTTCCGCTAATCGCACTGGTCGAAGAAAGATACCAGAGAACGCACGAACTCTGCTGATCAAATCTCGAAGGCGTGATTGAGGTGCACACACACATTGTATGTACCATTTTCTTGTACGCGAAGGAACATGGCGAGACGCTGTAAAAATAACAGCAATTGCTCTATGAATGGCACACCGCGTTGCGAAAGATGCCGCAAAGCGCTTCTGATTGCATCCTTATGCTTGGCCGAGGGAGGACGTAAGCTGTGGCAGGACGCTCACTTTTTATGCTAATTTCGGAGGCCTCTCTTAGGCTGTGTTTGCCTGGCTGTGCACTGATGGTCTTGTGCTGTGATTCGCGTCCCCTTGCGCAGTAGTTACGTGGACCTCAGATTCCCCGAGAGAAACAAGATCTACAGAGTACCAATTGCATGTCTGCATGTACGGATACATATCAGGAAAAAAGAAACCTGAGCGGAAACGCGGTCATGCAGGTCAAACTCACTGTGTGGCGAGGCTCGCTGATTTGACAGCTGCTTTTGACGTCTGTCTGCGGTGAACTGTCCAGCTGCTGGCTGTGTCCACCGCGCCCTGGTACTTGCTTCTAGAATGGTAGCATGCAGGTTGGCTATACCGACTCCAGAGTCCATTCTTGATAGTTTTTTTTTTCTCCTGACGATTGTCTGTCGAATGGCATATAAACCCCAGGAACTGTCGCCAAAGAATCCAGTGAAAGCAGATAAACATCATCACAAAATCAATCGTCCAGTCCTCTGAAAAAGGTCATCGAAGCTATCTTTTGCAAATCCAAATCCTTCATAGATTTCCGAGCACTCGCCATCATGATGTTCTCCAAGTCTACCCAACTCATCTCAGCTTTAATTGCAGCTACTGCCTCTGCCTATCCCTTCCCGGGAACAGCTGTTGCTCCCGCGGCCGGGAAGCAAGTCGTCCCAACTGGCAGTGTGGCTGCCACCAGCAACGGCACAAACCAGACTGCGACCGAGAAGTTCCCAGCTCCACCCCGTCTTCCATATACCAAGAGGAACGAGACCGTCTCTCATTTGATCGTTGACAAGAGAAATGAGACTGCCCCCGAGTACATTGTAAAGAGGAACGAAAGTGTCTCTGACGAGGTTGAATCCGTCAAGACTGCCATCTTGAAGAGGAATGAGACGGCCGATGCTTTGGAGTCAATTGAGAAGTCCCAAATTGTCGCAAGAAATGAGACGGTGAAGAGAAATGAAACCGTCACTGACCACAGGAGGGCTGCATCGACTGCTGTCCCTAACGTTGTCAGAAAAAACCAAAAGGGAACTGGTGTCGTGCCTCCCAGATACACCTAGAGGAATCCATTGCCAAAGACCTCGACAAGATAAGCAGCCAGCAGTCAATTGGAGATCCCCAATGATTGACCGCTTCATCGATCAGCTGCGGCAACATCAAAGTCGGAAATGATTTCCTCGCATTTTGGGTTCTTCTGTCTTTCGGATTTTCCCTCTCTCGAACAGCAGCCATACCCCTGAGACTCTGCTGGGTGTCAAATAGCGTACCAGTGAGACGACCTCAACTCATGCTTCAAGAGGCCTTCTTTTTGATTTGAACCTTTCCATCACGATACCCCTAAATTCACATCAAAGCCGCGACAATATCCTTTGGCCAAATTCCCGATGGCCTAGACAATCACTTTCGCCGAGAAATTGGTGTTAGCTACAGTCACCGGAACCGGACGACGAAAAGCGCGCCCGAGAGGCCAGCAGGTCTTCTGTCTGATAGTCACATCAACACTCGGATTGGAAGGAACAAGCCCTCGTGCGCCTTTAGTCGATGAGCACACTCGCCCTATGTCATGATCATGATCATCATTTCACCACACATTGCCTTTAATGACATCAACGCCGTATCTCTATTTTCAAATCTCCTTTACCTGTGCATTCATTTTTAGTTGATACTTCCACTTTCTGCATAAGCACGAATACGTGCCTCGGATATAATATTTGAATCTTAAGCAAATGAACAAGCTTCCTACTGTCTCACTTCTGACGCTGCCATCATTGTTGATTCCACGTCTGTGTCATTCTGTGTCGACGTTGAGATGTGCAGGTTTCTTGTATCGGAACATGGCGCATCACGATCCTCGCTTTACCGAACCCCACTTCATCTCGCTTCTACCGTGGCGGTCAAGTCTTGAATCCGTTAGAACCCATACTCAATCCGCCTCCACACTCCTTCTACATCCTCGCACAGTTTCAAGAACCCTTCGTCTTCAAGCTGTGCGCATACCCATGACTCCAATGCTGCCATCCGCTCAGGGGTAGGCATTGCCACGTAAGCTGACAAATTGGCGGTTAGATTCGTAAAGGAAGGTGCAACACCAGTAGCCGCACTTGCCATTGTTGTCGCTGCTGTCCATAAATCTGAGGACGTTGTCGAGGAGGCAATTGAAGGGAAGGAGGTTGCGTTGCCAGCATTGTTATGTTGCCCCGCAATTCCACTGATTGCTCCTTCCACCGCTTGAACTTTCTGTGCCTGCCTTCCAGCTGTAACCGTTGGTGGCAGCATAGGTGTCGATGTTGCGGATGGAGCCATGTTTGACGAAATTGAGTTTCTACGCGATATCTGGGAAGGAGTGACAGTGTTGCTTCCGAGAGAAGGAGCGGCCGCTGGTTGGTTGATAGAGTGCCTCAAGACTACCCCTGATCCCTTTACCCCTGATTCCAAATCACCCCCATCGACGTTTCCGCTTCCATTATCATTCCCACAGCGGGCCGAGCCAACGCTTGCTATGGAACCCGTGGTGGCGACAGGCGTTACGGTAAGGCTAGTAGTCGTGGGGTTTCCCTCCGCTTGGATGAGCTTTCTTTTCAAAGGACTTTTGAATGGTTTGTCTGACAGAGTCTTTTGTGAAGTTGGGGTGTAATTTGGCTTAACACCTAAGCTCTTCTTGCCTTTTCCTAGGGGACCAATCGTTGGCATTACCGTTGCTTTCCAAGCTGGAATGGGGTTGACGTTCTCTTTGTTGGGTCCAACTGTGAAAGACGTATCCTGAACCTCCTTGCTCGGCTTCAAAAATGGGAGTTCACGCCTTGGCGGTAAGTCGTCATTATCAATGGCATGCATTGCTGGATAGGAACTTCCTCTGGCAGTAGCGGATGGAAGAGGTGGTGGAGGCATGGCAGAACAGTTGCCATCTGGGAGCGGGGCTGTTGACGGCCTACCCATCACATATTGGCATGGTAGATCTTGAATCCCGTCGTTGTGAGGAAGCCGGCCAGGAGTTGGTAGGGTTGATGCATCAGAAGCATTACCGGACTGATAATGTCCGCCGTGCGTGACTGGACGCTGACTGCTGTCGATAGTTGATTGCCAAGATGGCGTTGTCGTAGTGCTCTCTATTCCAGATAATGAAAGGCCGCCTGGCTGATAGGACGGCTTGATAGGTGAGCATACTGATGATGCTGGACTCAAGTTTTGATACCCTTGCACTCTTGGCTTTGGAAGAGCGAGGGTATTCATGGTTAAGCCTGATGAAGCAACAGCTGGTGACTGACTTTGCTGTTGAATAGCAAAGGGATCAGCGGGAGCTGGGGCATAACAATGCTGTGAATGTTGGAATACGTGAGATTGGCTCTGAGTATGAAGGTTGTCCTGCTGAAGTTGAGACTGGATCATTGAGCTCTCAGTCACTGGGCACCCAGCATCGCTCAGAATTGAGACTGCTCTCATGTAATCATCATTAGACCCAAATTTGATTTGGAACCTCCGAATCTGCTAAAGGCCTGCGTGTTAATGAGCAAGTCAAGACTCATATGTTGAATAGTCTTCATACCTGTTGATTTGTCTGGTATCGCACCGCTAAGCACGGCGACTTCACGATCACAGCAATCGGTGACCTCGCACCCCTGTTACTTGGCCCCATAGCAGCAACACTGTGCACCACATTTTGGGCCAGCCAAGTCAGGTCAAGATTCTCAAGAAGTTCTTTGTTTCTGCTAATCCGTAAAGTTCGTGTCTTCTGCGAAAAGCCACCCGTTCCTTGGATGTAGAAGTCGACCTTGAGGTCAGAATGCCCCGCCGACGTGATGTGCGTCCAGGACGCGGAGGACGAGGATGGAGAGGTGCTTGTCGCGTAGGAGAACTTGGGAATAGACAGGCTGATATGATCCATGATAGTTGACTGTATGCAGTTAGCATCCAATGTGGCTCGTTCCCGATGCTGGTGACGTTGTCGAGATGAAGTGACGTTGACAAGGAGGTTGTGCGGGCAGTTCAGGGGTAGCCGGAGTCAGGGGTCGGACGAGCATCCACCACCACAGGGAACACTATTGCGATATTACTGCCTTGATCTCAAAGGAAATAGCTAAGGGCCTGTCTGCGTGACAGTTGAGTCACAGCTGGACTGACTCTGTGGCTATAGGTTTTGCAGATCGCAAAGAGGTGCTCGTATACGTACACTCGTCATGTTGAAAGTGCACCTGCATGTACCCATACAACTCCTACATGGATTATATGCGTCAATCCCACGACCTTGATTTATCCGCAGGCCAAAGACTCGTGAACATGCCAATCAGCAAGTTGAGAGAGTTGACGTATTACCTGTTCTTGTTGTCTGTTAAGAGGGAGCTGCGACACCATTGGCATTGATATCAGAATTCGACAAGTATGTCACTATGCATTGTTGGCACACGAATAAAGGTGGGTGGTCAGATTAGTGATATATTTGAAAAGGGTCCAGACACCGATCAACCCGTTAAGAATGTCGCTGTATGCGATGTATCTCACGGTTGAAACCAAATTCAACGGTCGTATAATTGATCTGTCTCGCAAGCTTGGGGATATGTACCGGCAAGGATTGGACAGAGTGTTGCATGCCTGAGCAGGAAGCATGCCTGAGCAGGTGCTGGCAATCTATTGAGTATGAATCACCGAATCAACTCAAAAGGCTCGTATACTGTTGTTCAGAAGGCACACTGACAGTATACCTGTGTCCGAGGCCTTGTCAAAGCAAGACGAACTGTTTGCATCCATACTGATATGGCTGTCTTTTGTTCTGTGATGTTTACGCCTCTCAGGCTTGTCATGTTGGATATACATCTTCAGAAGACCATGAGTAATCCGTAGGCTAACATGATCTGCAAATTTATAGCACAGCCCCTGCATAGAACCCTTGAAGTCGACCGTGACCCACGCAGATTCCTGGCAAGGTTGAGCCCATCCGGTATGCAAAATCCACAAGTCCTTCTTACCGCAATACGAGAGTCGTCGGGCATTGTCAAAGCAATGCCCGGCTAACAATGCCGTCGAATTGATATTCAAGGACGTTAGCAATGAGCATCCCCGGCCGCTTCCTTCAAGAGTCTGTGATACGTCACAAATGTGTGTGCCTGCCAGGAAAGTTGGCAAGCGGAGGCTATCTTGACTCAAACAGTCTGTGGAAATATCAGATATAAAAGGTAGGTCAAGTCGAAACTTGGTTTCGATACCGTTCAATCAACCCGTCTCGAACAGCCTACATTCACTAACAACAATCAGCTGTCCAACAAGATGATCTTCAAGGCTTTCTATCTCACATTCTTTGCTGTGTCCCTTGCCAATGCTTTCGCAAACCCACAGCCCCACGCAGGCATCAAAGGTAATAAAAGCAGACCTTTGCACAAGCACGACCGCTAGTAGACTTCGCCGCAGCGTTAAATGTCCGTGCCAGCCCAGAGACTGAGGCTCCCATTTTTGTGAAGAGACAGGAAAATTCTGCAGCTCCCGTCGTTCCTGACGGTTCTAACTCCGGGGGAAAGACAAGAGCCTTCTAGTGGACCATCAGTCCCTGAAGGTCCTACTCAGCAGCCAGCTCCTGATCAGCGTCCACCTCCTAGCTGACAGCCCGCACCCATGCCTGCAACTCTGGCTTTGGTAAGTCGCAAAAGATGAACGGATTCCCTAGGAAACAAATCTGAATCGTCAAGAAGTCAGCCGATGCCTTTTGAACTCTCAGCTTGATATTTGCAATTTTGTCCTTAGCTCGCACTGTGTCCGGACATATGCTACCCAAAGTAGATTGAAATCGTTTGTCGCCGTTCACACGGTCTTCCCAGTAGACCCCGCTCTTCGTTGTCGGGGCCTTTCAGCAATCCCATGGCAGCATACAATGTGATCATGGCCACACTGAAATTGATTCAGCAGTGGGATGATCAGTATTTAGATAAGGAAACAAGTTGATAGAGTCCCTGTTTTTGGTGAAGGAGTCTGAGAAAAAAATAAAAAATGACCACACTGGGATTCGAACCCAGAATCTCTTGATGCCAACTTGGAATCGTAGTCAAGCGCCTTGCCAATTGGGCCATGCGGCCTATTACATTGATTGATAATTGTTATATGCCATGATATCACTAAAGGATATTATTCTCGCCTCAAGACACACGGCCACCGACCTGTCGGACTATTTCCTGAAAGATTTGTCATTGAACCAGGGCCAAAATAAGCAAGGCCTTACTTACCCCTTGCTTCGTTGTTGTTTCGTTCAATCACCAAAACCGATGTACCACAGGAGTGGACGATCCCGAGTCTTGGAGAAGGCCACGAGGAAGAGGGCGCACATCCAGATGCCGCGGGGTGATCAACGATCGAAAGGACGATCGCAAGGGATGATAAAATGCAGAGCAAGGATCCCTCATGTATTCAGTATGTAATCTATGATGAGCCCGAGAGCTGCAGCGACGAGAGCAGGCAAACGGCTGTTTCCGTTCTGCCACCTTGGGCAAGAGCAGCCCGTCGTAAGTTTTGCGAGGTTTCATGACAGTGTTGATGGGGGTTCCAAGCAATTGCAAGCCAAATTACGGTCTAAGCTTGTGAGAAGCTTCGAAAGTGGACAAACTGTCAGCCATATGGGGGGTGACAGAAGGAGGGGAAGGTTTCGAAAGACTCGATTGACGAATATGCCTCAATTCCATCAGTCTGTCCAGACTCCATCTCGGTCAACGGCAAGGAACGGCCAAGCATACCTCTCTGGGCATTCGCTCGTATCTTGTTTGTCTCGTGAAGTTGCATGTCGGCCTTGCTGAAAGTAAAAGTACTTCAGTCTGGTTTCCAGAGAGCTATGGAAAACCCTCCGAAGACATCTGGAAGGAGTCCAGAAACAATAGCTACTCCACGGAGACAGCTGGAGGTGCTTGCGCCAAGATCTCGGTTGAGGGACGAATAATTGATGCACCCGCACAATAGGGTGAGCTTCACGAGAACCGGCGATCGCTGAAATGATGCGAGTCTCATCGCATAGAGCCGACGCCGACCGCATCATGGTTGTTCTTGAACGTATTGACAGAAGAAGGACTGACCGCGGTCATTACTCGCAGGTGTCTGAGCTGCCGGATCTCAGAGGGCTATCTTGGTTTCTTGTTCGCCGTTCTAGTGACCCTTTGGACATTTGCTTCCCAAGGTGCAAGCTAGGAGAGGTATCCTGTGGGGTTGAAATACGAAGCAAGCAATCTCACTTCCGGGCGACTCTTGGAAAACATCAGGCTCCGCGATAAGAGGTAGCCGGCTAAGACCCAAAAGCCGACTGCGAACTTGAGGAAGCATTTCTTATTTCTGTTACACATGCCCATGCTTGGAACCACCAGAGATCAACATCTGATTTCGTCACCGTTTTGTCCGGCAATCAGCTTGAGTGGTGATCACTTGGAAGATCAATAAAACTCAAATCATTTCGGCGCCTGTCGTGCTCTATCGTCTTTGTTGATCGCCGCGTTGAGTATGTGACCCGGCATGCCTTTGCAATAGGGAACCAGCTAAGACCCCTTACCTCCGAGGAACCGAGCATTGATTGAGCGACTCCCACATACAATCTATTCCAACCTCTCCTGCAAGTTGTATGACAGGGTCCAAATTGTCTGTTACATGATCCGCTAGGCCCAATTTCGCACTGGTCAGACTTGGACTCGGGGCGGATGCATCACCTTGATCGCGTGTCGCCTCCCTCGTTCGAAAAACCCAATCTGTACTCTGTACTGTTCTGCAAGTTTCAACAGATGTCATAGCAGCCTCCTCACCGTATTCAGCTGGGAAAACCCCACACGAGGATAAAGGAAAAACCCACCTGCTAGACAGCCGTTTTCAACGCCGAAAAGGAACTGTGACCAACAACAAGGAAGACAAAAATCAGGGAAAGTCGCAAACAAACATCAAGATCATCGAGACACATTTAGACGCACATATCGAGCTCGAACGAGAATCTCAATCATCACACGGAACACAGCCAGGCCAGGCACCTCC